>OX421498.1:1014792-1244792 GCA_949126835.1 Anisus vortex
GTTCAGCTCCTTCTTGGCGCCTTCGTTCAGCTACTTCTTGGTGCCTTCGTACAGCTACTTCTTGGCGCCTTCGTTCAGCTACTTCTTGGCGCCTACGGACAGCCTCTTCCATGCGCCTACGTACACTTTCTTCATGGTGTCTACGATCAGCCTCATCCTGGGGCCAACGTTCAGCCGCTTCTTGGTGCCTTCGATCAGCTCCTTCTTGGAGCCTACGGATAACCTCTTCCATGCTCCTACGTACATAATCTTCCAGGCGCCTACGGTCGACCTCTTCCTGGCGCCTACGGTCAGCCTCCTCCTGGTGCCTTATTCTGGCCATCTCTCTTTCTTCATTTAAGGCGGAGCCTAACGTTGACGTCACAGTGGGGAACTGCCATGGGATTTCAACAAAACACAATAACAACATATTTCACATTAAAAAAGAACATCATAAAGTCGTATGAAAAATAAAGATTAAAAAAAAACACGATAACTATACACAATACAGAATAAATGCTCGTTTGTTTTTCTTTACGCGTAGTACATTTATTATTGATCTTATTACAGGAACACAGACAATATAAAACAGTGAACAAACAAGAAAACCATAAAAACGAAGTTTTCATTATACTCCCTTTATTTGCAAACTAAGTTTACCATCATGTAATTAAATAATTGATTGACTACTGCAAATGAAACGTACAGAAAAAATATCTGTGTCGCAAATCTCAAAAATATCTCCTTACTCAGTATGAATTGTTCTAAAAATAATCTTAGCGCATAATTGTTTTTTTCTAGCTTTGCGCCGAAAAACTATAAAAAGTTGCACAGGCATTTTTAACGCGAAATTAAAATATTTCTTATACTTTCCTTTTAAGAAATGAATATTGTCATAAGTGTAGTATTATTAAGTAGTTTTAACTGAAAATTTGATAGGATGTATTGTTAGGCGACACAAATCTGCTGTCCAAATTTCAGCTCGATCGGACCACGGGAAGTGGTCGAAAAATCGAAGCAAAGTTTTGCACGACGATTGCAGACAGACAGACAGAAAATGCAACTTAAAATAAAGGAAGTAAAAAGGGTTGTATTATACATTCAATCTCAAAAAATGAAAGTTCTAAGAAAACTCAATAAAGAAAAGTATGTTTTAAATAGAAAACTTGTTAGAACATGTAGGCCTATAGAACATGTAGGCCTATAGAACATGTAGGCCTATAGAACATGTAGGTCTATAGAACATGTAGGCCTATAGAACATGTAGGTCTATAGAACATGTAGGTCTATAGAACATGTAGGTCTATAGAACATGTAGGCCTATAGAACATGTAGGCCTATAGAACATGTAGGTCTATAGAACATGTAGGTCTATAGAACATGTAGGTCTATAAAACATGTAGGCCTATAGAACATGTAGGTCTATAGAACATGTAGGTCTATAGAACATGTAGGCCTATAGAACATGTAGGTCTATAGAACATGTAGGTCTATAGAACATGTAGGCCTCTAGAACATGTAGGTCTATAGAACATGTAGGCCTATAGAACATGTAGGCCTCTAGAACATGTAGGCCTATAGAACATGTAGGCCTATAGAACATGTAGGCCTCTAGAACATGTAGGCCTCTAGAACATGTAGGCCTATAGAACATGTAGACCTCTAGAACATGTAGGCCTATAGAACATGTAGGCCTACAGAATATGTGGGCCTATAGAACATGTAGGCCTATAGAACATGTAGGCCTATAGAACATGTAGGCCTCTAGAACATGTAGGCCTATAGAACATGTAGACCTCTAGAACATGTAGGCCTCTAGAACATGTAGGCCTATAGAACATGTAGGCCTATACAACATGTAGGCTATAGAACATGTAGGCCTACAGAATATGTAGGCCTACAGAATATGTGGGCCTATAGAACATGTAGGGCTATAAAACAAGTAGGTTTACACAACTTGTAGGCCTATAGAACATGTAGGCCTATAGATCATGTAGGCCTATAGAACATGTAGGCCTCTAGAACATGTAGGCCTCTAGAACATATAAGCCTCTAGAACATGTAGGTCTATAGAATATGTAGGCCTATAGAACATGTATTGAATTCCAAGAAATAATCATGAAAACATACTAAACATAGCCATATTATATTATGTGTTGTTTGTTGTTGTTTTTTTGCTCTGAATTGTATAAAGTAAAAACGTGTTATATGTCTGCTAAAAACATTTTCTTTTTTTTTTTTCACTGATAGAAAAAGATAGAAAGAAAGAAAAAGTGAGAGAAAAAGATAGACAGAAATAGAAAGAGAGAAAGACTAGAAAGAGATAGAAAGAGAAAGAAATAGAGATAAAGAGATAGAGAAAGAGAGACGTCTCTGGAAGAGACGGAGTAAAAGAGAAAAATCTAAAAAAAATAATAAAGAACATAGAGAAATAAAAAAACATTCTGAACATTTAAAACCTAAATAACCAACAAAGTGTTTCATTATCATGTAACACTCACCATTATAGACTGAAGAAGACCCATGAGTGGAGGCTGTCTTCTCCTCGAAGTCTCCATTTCGTTCTGTAATTGAAGAGCAGCTTCTATATTTCTAAGATCGCCCATCGCTTGGCGCTGATCGCCATGTTCTCCGCCGCCAAGTCCAAAGATCTCCTGAAGGCTGACGTTCAAGACCGCTGTCCGGCCAGGCGTTAGGATGTCCACTACGTCCATCAGATTGTGTTCATCTGTACTGTACAGCTCCGCCAGCTGAAAGCGCCATGCATCTCTGTCTTCGTCCATAGTTTCAACAGTCGCTAAGATAAGACTGTCCAGCCTCACTGGGTTTAGAGGATACATAATAATAATAAATAATTAAATAATGATTGTTTCGGTATTAATAATTCAACATCAACGCTCTGATAAATTGTTAGCTGGGGGAATTCCCTTAGATAAATATAGATCGCTTTCTTTATCTAGAAAAAAAAACAACACAACACAGGTGCCATAATATTATGAACATGCAGATATATAGATAGATAGGAGAAATAATGTTGTTTTAAGTGGCATTACATTATAACGAAACATATTATAATTATATAAAGATTTTTACTGAATTACTGACAATGAGCAGGGGTTCTCAATTAAAAAAAAAAGTTTGTTTTATATTTTGTTAAAAGGGGGCCTTATATAATATTTTTTCGAGATCTGAAACGTGTGACTTATAAGTTTGCAGACGTTCCTTCTAGAGAGGATTAGTACTTTCTATGCTCAATACTCCTACAGGGCGGCATAAATCGGTCGGCGGCAAGGCTGGAACCAGAGCCGTTTCGTATTCAGGCAGTTATACTAAACTAAGACCCAGACAACAAAACATTTTGCATCTAACGATAAAAATTGTTATATCTGTATACTAGTGCAGGAGTCGGCAATCTTTTGATAATAGTGAGCAAAAATGGGATTCCTAATTTATTCAGCGTACCAACAGACTAAAAGTCACAATGCTTTGGCACTCACTTTCGTGCAAAAGATACTTGATTTTCTTTTTTTCAGAGTCTTCCGCGTGCCATTGAAAATCACTCCGCATGCCAGCTTTGCACTTAGTAAGTAGGTTGCCGACCCCCTGTACTAGTGCACGGGTCTACAACCTTTTGATTATAGAGTGCCGAAGTATGGTTTCTAAATCATTCGGAGTGCCAACAGCCTAAAAGTCTTCCTGTTTTAGAATGTTTTGTGTAAGGTACTTGAATTGGCATTTTGGGTTTTTCCGCGTGCCACTGAAAAACGCTCTGCGTGCCAAGTCTGGTTTGCGTGCCTTAGGTTGCCGTCGCTGCACTAGTGAAGTCTTTCAAATGTATCCCTACCAACAGAAAGGCCAAACTTGGATGGTGTATATATATACTATTATTAGAGCTTGGTACACAGTCAATTTTACTGGAAATTGAAACTAATATAAATACTCTTTCTTCCTGAGTGGCATTCGGAATGGGTTGCCTGAATAAACCAGGAAAACAGGTAACTTAATATCATTTAAAACATTAATACAAATGCAAGACTAGCCTCGACCACGGATGAACGAAGGACGCAATAGTCTTATTTATAAAAGGAGCGTCTGTGCTATATAAGAAGATAGAGCATTCGAAAGTTAAATTGATACACGTACGCTGTATTTCCAAGCGGCATCCTGGAAATGAATGGGTTGCTTGAACATATAGTGAAAACCAACAGCTTAACACAAATAAAAAAACAACTTCAAAGTGATAGAGAAAGTTTTAAGCCACATGTAATTGAACAGAGTAGGACGCAATAATCTTCCATGTTATAGGGCGCAGTTACATAGATACTAGATGAAACTGTGACAGCATTGATAACATAGGCTCGAGTGCCAAAGATTGGAAATGTTGATATTAAACAAACAGGTAGGTAAAGTAGACGACGCAATGATCATTGTTCTCATAACACATTGGTCAAACTGTACAATAAAACATTACAAATACATTGCATTGTCGAATTTTCAGAAGTGCTAACTGTTGTGCTGGACAGCTATATAATGAACCAGTACAATCGTATACAAGTATTTTTTATCTGGCATTCAGACATGGAATGGGTTACCTCAACAAAGCTAGAATCCTAAAATTGAGTATCATTTAGATCAGTAATCATAACTTATATGTTACAGACGCGCCTTCAATAGAGAAGATTATTGCGTACATCGCTCATTCTTGGTCTGAGTCTAGTCTTGCATTTTGATCAGTGTTGTTTCCAAATTATTTTAGGTTAATGAATTTCCTATTTTGTTCAGGCAACCCATTCTATGACCAGATACTTCTCATGATAAAAAAGTGCATATATTTATATTTTCTTACATAAGGGAAAATAAAAACGTTTGTCCTTATATCTGAGCATTGAATATATTCTTAGAGTGTTTTATTTCTAGATGAGAGTGTAATACCTTATGTATTATTACTACTTTACTCTTTTTTCTACTGTCCTGTAGTGTTTCTCGGTTTAGTGATTTAACTATTTGTAGCATTAGTGTTACTCTTGTTACAATGAAAATAAATGTATAAACATAAAACATGAATAGGCGTAGGACGCATTAATCTTTTGTAGAGAATATAGTAGGAGCGTCTATAAACATTGGCTTATATAACATTAAAAGACGTTTTCGTAGTTTGTTAGTAGTTACAAAAGTTTTATATAGAATATATACTATACAATTACCGCAAACACCAACAGCTGTAGTGAGATGTGTAGCTGTGTTTACATCCTGCCTAGTTATGTCGAACAGGTCCACAGTTAACACACTGACATTAAATAGAGTTAACACACTTGCATAAAGTAGAGTTAACACACACACATAAAGTAGAGTTAACACACTGAGCTGTTTTCTCGGGAAATAGAGAAATCATAGCAAAGAAAATGAAACTAGGTCAGATAGCGACTTATAAAAACAAGAACAATAATAAATATAATTTTTACTTTTTAACTACATATGCAATCACATGATTCATATTATCAGCAAGTGTGTTGCCAACTTATCTTATATATGTTTGAGTTGGATAATAATTAACAACACACCGTGTTTGAATGTTTTATAATAATCGGGGATTTCCCCTTAGCGGGGTCAATGCTATTTTTAGAAATTATCCTTTGGGTTTTGAGAAAGTGCAAGCATCACTGATCTATAAAAAAGGTAATAATACTAATAAAACTTATATAGCGCATTTCCTGGTAAAAGTACATACTAATATCGCTAGAGATCCCCAATGCCTTTAGAAGCACATCATAAAGTTATTGCGAGTATATTCCCTAGCAATCTAACCACTGTGACAAAAACACTTTCCCCATCCCTTATGCGAGAACAAACGCATATAAGTACTCTTTCTTTCCGAGTGGCATTCGGACATGGAATGGGTTGCCTGAAAAAAAAAAAGAAAACCAGTAACTTAACACCATTTAAAACATTAATCAAAATGCAAGACTAGACTCGTACCACAGATGAGCGTAGGACGCAAAAATCTTCTTTATAGAAGGAGCGTCTGCAATGTATAAGATAAGATAAGATTATTCTAAGCGGATTTATTGAAAGTTGTTGACATATATAGTCGAATAAGTTTTTAAACTCGTGTAAGTGTAGGGAAATATTGAAATTAATTTCAATCTTTGTATAGTAACTAGATATCTATATGATTGCGAGAGTTGACAGTAAATTCCAGAAACTTTTAAACCTTTCATAACTCGTCGTATTAAACAATTTGAAATGGAATAATCTTTATCTATCTTATAATATGGTACATAAGATTCTTATTTAAAGAAGATTATTGCGTCCTATGCTTATCTGTGGTTTCATATTAGTCTTGTATTTCGATTAAGTGTTTAATTGATACTAGCTTACTGGTTTTCATGATTTGTTCGGGCAACGCATTCCATGCCTTTTGCCATTCGGAAAGAAAGAGTACTTATATATATTAGTCTTTTTCGGCGTGTGTGAAAAGAGTGAAGTGTTCTTCCTTATGGTTAATCTGTTAATTATGTTAATCTGTTAATTATGTTAATCTCTTAATTATGTTAATCTGTTAATTATGTTAATCTCAGCATTGTAACAAATTGTTATTGTGGCGTATTTTTAAGTTAGAATTAAATGCGTTACGTATTATTATTTTTTTTATCAATTTGATAATGTTCAAGTATTGTTAAGAATTTTTTTTCGAATATTTGAAATCCATCACGTTTAAATATATTTTATTAAGCGTACTAATAGTCTCTTTCCAAAATTGTTTTTTTCTGTTCGCCACTGAAAGTCACTATAACTTTCTCATGGTTTGCAACTTGTCCTGGTATATTTAGTTAAACATAAAAAAAAACGTAGATTCACTAACACTATAGATTGACTGGGATCAATTACTTCAACTTTTATACTTTGCTGACTATTAGGTGGTGAAATAAAACTATGAATAAGATTAGATAAGATTACTTTATTGATCCAAATAAATGGAAATTTGATTTAATTACATAAATTCCGTCTTTCAGCATACTTAAAACAATAATAAAGAACCGTTTGTACTCAAACACAATAGACATTCCTAAAAGTTCCTAAATATCTCTGTTCTTGCCCTTATTGAAAGAAGCCGACCACTTCGACTAGATATGATGTAACTACCATGAAGCGGTGGGGCATGATCTTGGAGGATTTTATCAATCATAGACAGGCACCTTGAACTGAATAGATCTGCAAGAGATGATAATTCTGTCTGTGTAGTACAAGAGGCTTTGTTTATTAGGCGGTCTATCATGTGTTTGTCCAATTTGGTGGTATTAACACACCAGCAGGTGATAGCGAAGGTTATGATGCTACCAAAAGTCGCAGAGTAAAAGAGATTTATAATGGTTTTCTCTATATGAAATGTTTTTAGTTTACTAAGACAGAAAAGTCGTTGGTGGATTTTCTTACACAGGCTTTGGCAGTGGTCAGACCAAGTCAGTTTGTCAGTAATTGTGACGCCAAGATATTTATACTGCGAGACCTGATCTATTCTTTGGTTGTTTATTTGTAAATCAGCCAGCTTGTGTTTCTTCTTCCGGAAGTCTACAATCATTTCTTTCGTTTTTTGTAATATTCAATAGATAATAGATAAAGATATAGAAAAGATCCACCCCCCACAGTTTAAGCTTAAAATCAATAACTGTGAATACTAAAGTTATAGTGTAGCCGATACAAAACAAAGAATGTGCCATTCTTTTTTTTCCTTTTTATTGATACGATTTAACATACTTAGCAAAAATAAAAACCATATTGGTCTGTTTATAAATCATATTTACACAATCGTTGACTGCCGTCAATAAAATTGAATCAAAAGTACATTAAATCTATGTATGCAAGGAAGTGACATCACACGAGACCTTCGCAGCAGATAAATCAAGAAATGGGCGGTTCCGGAACTTATCATCCAATCCTATAAAATATTTAAACAAATTCCTGGCTTATAACTTCCGGGAGTTCTGCCTGTTAAGTCAGTTATTCTAGACGCTTCTGTCATTTGCTGCATCTCTTCTGCAGAAAGGGCAGGTGTAGTCAATCTAGAATAAACAAACAAAAAGTATTATTTAATCTTTATAAGGTAAGCAACTATTTTGTGCCTGCGTGCCGAAACTAGTAAATTCTCCTTACAAACAACAAAAAATGGCCCTCGGTTCTAGCTCGGTCGCAACCAATCCCTCTCAGCCTAGAACCGTACTAATCCTACATCTTCTATCTAGAAGGAACTGTACACCTTAAATCTATGTATTGCCTGACAATTACGATTTTCTGGCAAAAGATTCCGAAAAACGAGGATAAACCACAAAAAAATTATTACAGGGGTAAAAAACCACAACAACTGATACGATGACAACAACTACATTTATCCATCTTCAAAACAACATCGAAATATAATAGTATTTGTATAGCGCTGCCAACAAACATATTGTAAGCTCAGAGTACATTTATCATTTAACATACAACTAAGAACACGGACATAATTTCTAGGCTAAGAAATATAAAGCTAATTGATGATTTAAAACTGTACAAACATTAGAGAAATCAAATAAATGAAGCAATAACGGACCTAACATATATGTAAGACAGTAGGGGTCTAAAGCTTTTTATCTAAGGTAAAATTTAAATAATGAGATTTTAAGTGTGTTTTTTTTTTAAGTAACAGTAGAGTTTGTTGAATGAGAAGTTGATTCCACACCTTCTTTCTTACAGGCTATATCTATATGCAGCTAAAAATAGATTGAAACATATTTGATCGTTTAGTGCAGGGGTCGGCAACCTAAGACACGCGTGCCAAACTTGGCACGCAGAGCGATTTTCAATGGCACACGAGAGACCTCCAAGGTTCTGAACGAGAAAAAAACTGATTGTTGAAACCGATGTTTCTGAATGACATTGCGACACCTTTCAGTGAGTTGAACGCATTTACTACGACGAGATCAAACAGCACTTGAACTGTTAGATCACTGGAATGGATTTCCTTATATCTTGAGTGAAACATTTAACTATATGTACTTCCTTTTTTAAGGCATATATTAAGATATATAGTTGAGCTTTTTAGTATATAGTTCGAAGTACTCAACGCGGAGTTTTCTAAACAAAGGCAATACTTTCAAATTCATGGACTCATTTTTTCATACCTCATCAAGCCTAACTAGCTAGATCTTACTACAATCTTTTTAGATATATTTTAAGTGGAGGTATGTTGACGATTTTAAATCGCAGCCAGTTGAATTTTAAACTTCCAAAAACAATGGGCATCGAAATGCCAATTTGCGGAAAAATTCTTAGGAAAGTTGTTTGCTATTCTCAACTGTCAACTGTCAGGCATTCATTCGCTCTTCTTTCAAATTTTGGTTCAGCTTACACTTAACTTGTGAACAGTACTTATTGCACATGAAAGCTGTGTTAATCATTCAAAGAGGTCACTTACACTTCACTACTCATAAATGACTAAATATGTATCTGCCATTATAAATTAGCGAATAGCAGGACAAGGCGCTCATTAATTGACACAGACTAATTAAATTTAAAATAGTTTTTATGCTCATCTTCTATAATTAAACATAAATATAACTTATTCTAAAGCACTTTTTTAAAATTAATTAAATAAAGATAAGAGACTTTTAATAGCATTATATTATTCAGTTGTTGTAATTATTAGGCTAATATTAAAAAGATAAACTATTTAAGGTTAAATGGACAAACACTTAATGCATGAAACGTCTATTTACAGTGGTTTAGCGTAAATTAATTGTATCTCTCTAATTAAATCTTGTAATGAATACCATAATGCTTAATTTATAGAAAGAAATAATAACTAATCAGTAATAGTCAGTAATATTTGTTATATTACAAAACATAACTTGTTTGGCATCACTGTTGAATCAAATTTAGAAACTATATTTTAATTAAAGGGAGATAATTAAACCGTTTTATTTGCCATAACGCTTCTAAAGACGAAATGGCCTACAACTCATAACTTTATAATGCCTAAACTGTAAAAGTAGTTGAAAATATATAGATATTATGTGACTAAAAATTATATGCACATTTCTTAAACATTACATTATTTACCCAGTTTGTATGATTGCTACGTATCAATTCCTCTTTTAAAATAATATCACGTGTCCTTACCGTCGTTTAAAAAAAAAAAGAAAATCTCAATTATAACTGAGAACAAAATAATATTATAATCAATATTAACAGTTGCTTAATCCTTATCTAGACAGCCAAATGATAATGTTTACAAAATAATTACCATAAATGTGCAAGTTTAGTAATAAAGTATTGTATTTGTTATAAATGCAACTAAAAAGGATTATAACCACTAACATGTCTTATAAAAAGCAATTAAATTAAAGTATAATAGAGCCGGTTGACATTTAGGCTGTTGGCACGCTGAATGATTTAGAAATCCTAGTTTGGCACACTGTTAGCAAAAGGTTGCCGACCCCTGTTTGAGTGCATAGGTCGGCAACCTTTAGAAAATAGTGTGCCAAAGAATCATTTCTGAATCATTAAGGGTGCCAACATCCTTTATGTCATCCTTCTCTTTTATTGTGTAGAAGAGACTTGAATTTCTCTACTGACAGTCTTTCACGTGCCAAAATCGCTCTGCGTGTAAAGTCTGGCACGCATGCCGTAGGTTGCCGATCCCTGTTTTAGTGTATTACTAGATTTTGTATTTCTATTTCATAGCAATTGGATAAAGGAAGCATGGAAAAAAATAATAATTCTACTGCAAGTTTTACAAACTGCCTAAATATTGTTCATACTATCCTTGTTATCGAGCAGTTTTATTGGTGTATTCTGTTGCTGGTCAAATAAAGAATTTACTTTCTTCAATTTCAAAGTCTTATTTATTCTGTCCGCTATCGTGTTAGTCAGTAACCTGATACAATTTGATTACGTCATCACTTACCGCCAGCCACTTGTCAACACAATCTTTGTGGAAATAGTGAGCACAAGGCAGGAACGTCATATCTTCAACTCTCCTGTACGGCTCGTAACAAATGGTGCATTCCTCCCCGTCTAGAAGAACCGGAAGGTCCTCTCCGTCAGCTGACTTGGCCTCAATTGCTGCGGAGTTAGTCTCTATTTTGGCACGCTGCAAAAACATACAGAATAGATTAAATCACATGAAATCTAGAAGCTAGAACCCGTATGTAATGGGTAGGTATTTTTTTATATTTAGTGTTGAGGACGTTGTACGTTGAGGACCCCTGGGCACAGGAATTTTTAAAAAGATAAGAGATACCAGGTTGCTGTGAGGCCGACTAGTCTTGCGGTTAGTTCACCGGACTGTCAATCGACACGTCGCGGGTTCTATTCCTGCCGCCGACCGATCCCTGTCGCCCTGCAACAGTTTTGGGCCTAGTGGGCATATTAAACAACTAGAGCGCACTTACCCAGCTAAAATAGAATGTATAGAAGCACTAAATAAATATCCATTATTTTAATCATTTTCTCTTATTAGATTATAACTGCGATCTATAATAAGTTGAGTGAATAATTCATGCTTAATATAAGTTGGCATAAGGATGTTTATCTTATCTTATATATTACAGACACGCCTTCTATAAAAAAAGATTATTGCGTCCTACGCACATCCGTGGCCAGAGTCAAGTCTTGTATCTTTAATAATGTTTTAAATGATGTTAGGTTACTGTTTTTTATGGTTTGTTCGGGCAACCCATTACATGCCCGAATGCCAGTGGCGTTTGTTATGAATTCGCCATAGAAGTGGAAATTCTGTAAGGTTGATGAAATTTTGAGAGAAAGGTTCGGGGGGGGGGGGGGGAAACTGAGTAAAGTAAAGTGAAGGGGACAAAAAATTATATGGTTGGCAAGAAAATAATTGGCTAGGAAAAAAAATGTACACGATAGCCGAGCGGCAGCGCGTTGGACTGGCAATCTGAAGGTCCTGGGTTCGAATCTAACTGGCGGCTATGTTTTTTTTCCTAGGACTTGAGGGTTTCCCTGAGTTTTCCTAGCTCTAAAATCTGTACTCATGTGGCTGAAAGTAGCGAAGTCAGTAAACCACCAATACGCCTACATGAAGGGCACCGTACTGTTTTTAAACCTAATAACATCAATTCCTTAACATTAGACTTCTACTCAATGTATTCAATGTATTCAATATTGTTATTTTTGGTATCATTCTCACGACTTACTTTGTTAGGTGTAGAAGAACTATTGCAACAATGACGTGTGGCTGTCTTAAAGATTCTTTGAGGTTTAGTTCGAACACTCAGTAATTCGCCATTTCCATCGCGAGCAATTATTGTTTTAACGCCATCAGGGTCATAGGTTATAGAAGTCACTCTCATTCGCTTCCTGATAAAAGCTGCAAACCATGAGTTCCCCTTCAAACAAATAAAGCATAATCAAATTTCATTAAAAAACACAGTTCACAAAAATGTAGTTACAATGTTATGTCAAGAATGTAGTTACATTATGATGTCAAATATATAGTTTCAATGTGATGTCAATAATGTAGTTACAATGTGATAACAAAAGTGTAGTAAAATGTGATGTCAAGAATGTAGTTACAATATCATAACAAGAATGTACTTACAATAAGATGTTAAGAATATAGGTACAATGTGAAGTCAAGAATGTAGTTACATTGTGATGACAAGAATATTATTACAATGTGATAACACTAATTTAGTTACAGTGTGATGTCAAGAATGTAGTTACAATGTGATAACAAGAATTTAGTTACAGTGTGATAACAAGAATTTAATTACAATGTGATGCCAAGAATGTAGTTACAATGTGATAACAAGAATGTAGTTACAATGTGATGTCAAGAATATAGTTGCAATGTGATGACAAGAATGTAGTTACAATATGATGACAAGAATATAGTTACAATGTTATAACAAGAATATAGTTACAATGTGATGACAGAATGTAGTTACACTGTGATGACAAGAATATAGTTACAATGTGATGTCAAGAATGTAGTTACAATGTGATGACAAGAATGTAGTTACCATGTGATAACAAGAATGTAGTTACAATGTGATAACAATAATATAGTTACAATGTGATGTCAAGAATGTAGTTACAATATGATGACAAGAATATAGTTACAATGTTATAACAAGAATGTAGTTACAATGTGATGTCAAGAATGTAGTTACAATGTGATGTCAAGAATGTAGTTACAATGTGATGACAAGAATGTAGTTACCATGTGATGTAAAGAATGTAGTTACAATGTGATGACAAGAATGTAGTTACAATGTGATGTCAAGAATGTAGTTACAATGTGATGTCAAGAATGTAGTTACAATGTGATATCAAGAATTTAGTTACAGTGTGATTACAAGAATATAGTTACAATGTGATGACAAGAATGTAGTTACAATGTGATGTCAAGAATGTAGTTACAATGTGATGTCAAGAATGTTGTTACAATGTGAGCACAAGAATGTAGTTACAATGTGATAACAAGAATATAGTTACAATGTGATGACAGAATGTAGTTACAATGTGATGAAAAGAATGTAGTTACAATGTGATGTCAAGAATGTAGTTACAATGTGATGACAAGAATGTAGTTATCATGTGATAACAAGAATGTAGTTACAATGTGATAACAAGAATGTAGTTACAATGTGATGACAAGAATGTAGTTACAATGTTACATTCTCACTGGTCTTTGGTGCGATTTTATAGAGCACGGATGAGCGTAGGATGCAATAATTTTCTTTATAGAAGGAGCGTCTGTAATGTATAAGATAAGATGTGCAAACACGTTATAAAAAGCACGTGCTGTTTGTTTACTTTGTCTAGTGGTGACAAATGGCAGCCGCATTACTATAGGCTTAAGAAGGTTTTATTTGTATATATCGTCATTTCAATAATATGACGTAAAAACATTTTAAATCACTGTCTAAACATTTCAACCGTTAAAAAAATCAATGGAAAAGGTTCCGTAAGTGCAGAATATTTTAGTTGAAGATGTCGATTGTCGGACGTTAGCCTATCTTAATTTACTATCTAAAAGTTGGAGTAAAGTAAAGGCGAATGTGCATTGTGCTGGACCCACAATTCCCTAGTATGCCGTGGCCACAGAAGCTGTTGAACGCTGCTTCACCGGCCCTGTGATCAATTGGGCCCGAAGGGATACTTTACTATAAGGCTAACTATACACTTTGTTATTAAACAATATAAATATTTCTTTCTTTCAAACAATCTTACCCAAAACGTGTTTTCACAATTTACCTTAAACGGCCACCACTGGTATGCGTCGTTGTGAGGGGCCGAACTTGTGGTCTGGATCTGGCCTGTGCCCTGTGCATTAAGCGAAGTAACTTAAGTTAATTATTTAAAAAATACTCATCACAATTGTGTTACTTAGAAGAAAAACTGAGCTTTAAGGTTTAAAAAAACATAAAAAAACACGTATAATTTAATCAATAGTCCTAATTGTAAATTTGGGGCCACTTAAGCGTGGCGGGATACATATAAGCCCATGGGCCTTTGAGAGTGAAGAGTACGCAGGTTAGCTATCGCGTGGAGGACAGTACCCTTGCGCGTCCGAAATGTCATTGCACAGGCGATTGCCAGCGACTCTGGGTGGGGAGGATGCAATGTGCGCAAAAGCCCGTCTCGCAAAGCTCGGTGGATGCCTGGGCATGAAGTCTGGAAAGTGTGCAGGCTAATGATCCGGAGGAAAATCTGAAGGTCAGTGCGAGGAGGGGGGGGGGGGTTGACGTAGGAAAGAACAGTATACTTACAAAAGTTGAATCATAGCTTCTTTTTCTTGAATAGCTATCCTGTCTTTTTTCTGTTCCAACGACCATGATTCCACAAATTGATAATTGCACAGAATTACCCATTTACGATACCTTGCCTTGAAAACTACAGAAAATAAAAATAACTTTACTTATTAAAAAACAAACTAATCAAAGTTTCTTCTATATTATTGTTATATTATGTTATAATATTGTTAAAGTATCTTAAATATTTAATCACTAAACACGATTTCAAGGAGTAAGACGCTAGAGATGGGTTAATAGATTTTTGATGTCTGTCGAACTAGAAGTTACAAATTACATATTTTATATAGAGCTATTCATAACAATTCTTCTTCGAATTCGCTTTACATTTACCCTATGCTATTAAAATAAATCGAATTAGTTGTTTTTTTTCATATTTAAATTTGTGTTTTAAAAATGTCTATATTGTTTGCTTGTTCAATTGTGTTCGGAAATTCGTTCCACTACAGGAGGGGCTTCGACGCTGTAGGAACGAGCAGCAAATGTTTATTTTTTGTCGAGTGTCATCCGGCCATGAAATGGGTTACCTGAACAAACCAGGAAAAACACTAACCAGAAACTAAACATTATTTAAAACACTAATCAAAATGCAAGACTAGACTCAAACAATGGATGAGCGTAGGACGCATTATTATTCTTTATAGAATGAGCGTCCTTAAGATATAAGATTAGATAAGATAAAGTTGGACCTATAAAAAAAATTAAAAACACAAAATATAAACTATGCTCAGTATATTAAGTTCATTTATATTTTATACATTATTGAAGCTGCGCTAAGTACATTCTAAGCTAAGATAAACAAGAAACTGTGGACCACTTCCTGCTTGAATGCCCTGAGCTTATCTACCTCAGATACACCTTGCTCCCCCCTCAACCTACCTTTACCAAAACACTATATAGCAGTATTGAACAACTGAAAAAGACATGTAAATATGTTTGTCTGGCCTTGACTGCAAGAGAGCAAACAGTTCTGCAGACTGGTTAATAGAAGAAGAAGCTAAGATAAAAACATAACATTCTAAACTGTTCCCTTTTATTGAGTAAAGTATATCACATACCTGATAACTGAGTTAATATAACGATAGTTATCTGAAGATGTCGATATGCACTGTAAAGTCAGGTAACAGGAAACAACTGTTTTTGTATGTAAATATATTTACAGCTGCGAACGCGCTAAAATACACTGCATTAAAACACTACATTCTGGGCATTCCCCTTGTCATGTGTACACATATATATATAGAATAATGTTATGGCCATTTCTTTTCTTATCTTACACATTACAGACGCTCCTTCTATAAAGAAGATTATTGCGTCCTACGCTCATCCGTGGTCCGAGTCTAGTCTTGCATTTCGATTAATGTTTTAAATGATGTCAAGTTACTGGTTTTCCTGGTTTGTTCAGGCAACCCATTCCATGCCCGAATGCCACTCGAAAAGAAAGAGTACTTGTATGCATTAGGCATAAGGAAAGTGTTTTTGTCTTTATGTTTATCTGAACTTTGCAACAGGTTGTTATTGGGTTGTATTTCAACGTAACTTAGGGTGAAATGTTTCATCTTTTAATGATGAACAGTAAGTTCGAACCATTCAGAATTTCAGTGTAAATAATAAAAGGGATTAAAGAAGATTTAAATGTTTCAAGATATTTTTGTTCAAATAGTATTGTGATACTGGTTAAACGCATCCAAAGGAAAGAAATAGCACTAAAAATAATTCTATTCGTGTAGCGCTGTCAAAAATTATAATGTAAGTTCAGAACTCATTTTTTTTTTACATTGAGGAACATACGAGCGACATCACGGATCAAATACTCCAGACTAAAAACGATGTAAAAGTAAAGTACCCTTCGGACCAAACTTATCATATGGCTGGTGAAGAACCGTTCACCAGTTTCTGTGGCCACGGCATACTAGGGGATGTGTGGCCAGCACAATGCCCAACCGAAAAAGGATGTAACGCTAATTAATTATTTAAACTTTATGGACAAGTCTGATTGGGGACTGACCTTTTCAATAGGTCATGGTTTAACGTGTTTATGAACTTCCGGTGTACTTCTGGCAACAAAATAAACAACAGCATGCTTTTGCTGATGTTTGACAATTTATTTGATCCTCGACGACCAGTCAGTCTTTTAAAAATAGACAAATGCTACACAATTTAATTATGATGAATTCGTTTTTAAGATCAATGGTGAGTAGGCGATAATTAATACTCGAAGTGTTAGTCGCGTAGAGTTAAATTTAGCTTTGTTTATAAAATAAAATCGCTACGAGTAGTGTCTCTTGGTTATTAAACAAACACCCATCCAGCCAAGTCCATCCAGCCAAGTCCATCCAGCCAAGTCCATCCAGCCAAGTCCATCCAGCCAAGTCCATCCAGCCAAGTCCATCCAGCCAAGTCCATCCAGCCAAGTCCATCCAGCCAAGTCCATCCAGCCAAGTCCATCCAGCCAAGTCCATCCAGCCAAGTCCATCCAGCCAAGTCCATCCAGCCAAGTCCATCCAGCCAAGTCCATCCAGCCAAGTCCATCCAGCCAAGTCCATCCAGCCAAGTCCATCCAGCCAAGTCCATCCAGCCAAGTCCATCCAGCCAAGTCCATCCAGCCAAGTCCATCCAGCCAAGTCCATCCAACCACTATGTTCGGCGGAATCATGAAGTAAGAAAATTGGGGTCTCAAAACCAATAGCTTCGGGCCGATGGTACACTTCAGATTTGGAAGACACTCCATCTAGGAGAGGGGACACTTCAGATTTGGAAGACACTCCATCTAGGAGAGGGGACACTTCAGATTTGGAAGACACTCCATCTAGGAGAGGGGACACACTTCGATCAAAAACCTTCCGCTACCTTGCGGACATTGAAAAGGCTAAAGGAGTAAACCTTAGATAAATCATGAGCGGAACACCTACTAGGCTTTCCTTACGGCAGCTTTTGCAGTCGAATCAGCTCCAAATGTGCCTCGCATTCCTTTGGGATACGCCGAAAAGACAGAGAGGGGTGTTGCGATGCATGGGCAACTTACAATCTCCATATCAAGGCCCAGACATGTGCCACGGAAAAGCAGGACATTTCGGTGCTGCCCCAAAGCAAAAAAAAACAACACGGGAGGCAGCAGTTACGAGTGATAAGTCCCAGCTGATTGGCGTAAGCACGGGTTGCCTCTGTCGGTGGGAGAGGTCATCGCGCCTCATTGATCAGTTCCCACACGCCTCAACCTAGGCAGCCCTCAGACAATAAGGTGATAATTCGCCACTGTCTGTGTGCTTTAAAGGAAGCTGAGACATAAATCGAACAGCAGATAATTAATGCACCAACTAAACCCCTCAAAAAAAAAAGGGGGGGGGGGAAAGAAATCCATAGATACATTAAAACAAAAAAAAATGAACATGATTTTGCATCAAGCAATACGTTTGGGATTATAAATAGGTGGTTCTTCCCGTCTTACGTTCACAATGCATCGTTTTATTTTGGTAACATCTTTTGGAAATAAAACAATATTTAATTTTTCTTACTCGCAGTACAACCAGTAATGCAGCACACAGACATGTTTTGTTAGCAAATGAACGAATGGGACCGGAAACGCTGATACACGTTTAACCTTTAGGTTCACCATGCATGCATACTATTTAAGACTTGTCCCATAGAAGGCAACTGAACTATGTATGATTTAAAAGATAGTAAGTTCCCTTAACTATTTTGTTAAAGTTATCTACCTTACTGTTCCCTTATGTAAATATCAGTGTAAGACATGTTTAGGCCTCGGAAATAAAAAAACATGAAAAGTGTTGATTTAAAAAAAAAAAAAATTCCAAACTTCCTAAATGACTGAAAAGTACAAATAAAAACAAAGAATAAAGAAATAAAACAAATAGATATATTTATTTCTAAAAATGATGCATTATTTGTTTTAGAAATTTGTTTTAGAACTAAACTAAATAGTTAAAAATAGTTTTTTATGGCCGAATTCTCAACACTCTCCGATGCTATGTATTTTACTTTTCATATGTATTGTATTTATTTTCCTTGTATGTAGCATTGCTGTGATGGGTAAGATAAACCCGGTGTGAAAAACCATATCCTTCAACAGGATTTGAACTCAGGTTATTCGCTATGCCGCTCGACCACCATTGACATTGTTATAATGAGAGTTACCGATGATTTTGTTTTATTATACAGCTTGTCCTTCTCTGTTAGTTATATGTAAACACGTAGATTCACTAACACAGCTTGTCCTTCTCTGTTAGTTAAATGTAAACACGTAGATTCACTAACACTATAGATTGACTGGGCTCAATTAACTAAACTTGTATAAATTGCTGACTATAAAGTGGTGAAATAAAACTAATAATAAAAAAATAATAAAAAAAGGTCCATCCACAGATTAAGCATAAATGCAATCATTGTAAAATTAAAATTATAGTGTTGCATACATATCAAATCGCTCAATGAAATAAATCATTAAAAATAATAATTTCTGTTTTTAGACTTCAAAAGAGTCATGTCAGTTTAGTCACAGCTTCTAGAAGCGTCCATCTTTTGCAGCATCACTCCTGCAGACGGGGCAGGTATGGTCAATCTAGAATGAAGAAAAACGTCAGGTTAAATATGACCATAGATTTGAAAGAGTAACAAATTTACAAGTTTAATTTGAGAATGTTAGTCGGATTTATGATTTAAAAAACGTTTGATGAAATTATAAACATATATTTATTTTTAAGTTATTCTATCACTAAATGTTTTCATGGATCTGGTTGGCCTTCTATCGGTGGACATGACAACGTATATTTCTGTTAAATGCTGCCACTATTAACTTGTCACGTCTGCAGCATTTGCATGACAAGCATATCATAGATTTGCACAAAGCGTATCATTTAGTCTCTAACACGAATAGCAGCCATTTTGTGACTGCGTGCCGAAACTAGTCAATTCTCTTTACAAACATCATCTTCTGTCCCTGCGGTTAGTACACTGGACAGTCACCAAACGGCCCAACTGTCCATGCGGTTAGTACACTGGACAGTCAACCAAACGGCCCAACTGTCCATGCGGTTAGTACACTGGATAGTCAACAAAACGGCCCAACTGTCCATGCGGTTAGTACACTGGACAGTCACCAAACGGCCCAACTGTCCATGCGGTTAGTACACTGGATAGTCAACCAAACGGCCCAACTGTCCATGCTGTTAGTACACTGGACAGTCACCAAACGGCCCAACTGTCCATGCTGTTAGTACACTGGACAGTCACCAAACGGCCCAACTGTCCATGCGGTTAGTACACTGGATAGTCAACCAAACGGCCCAACTGTCCATGCGGTTAGTACACTGGACAGTCACCAAACGGCCCAACTGTCCATGCTGTTAGTACACTGGACAGTCACCAAACGGCCCAACTGTCCATGCTGTTAGTACACTGGACAGTCACCAAACGGCCCAACTGTCCATGCTGTTAGTACACTGGACAGTCACCAAACGGCCCAACTGTCCATGCGGTTAGTACACTGGATAGTCAACCAAACGGCCCAACTGTCCATGCTGTTAGTACACTGGATAGTCAACCAAAACGGCCCAACTGTCCATGCTGTTAGTACACTGGACAGTCACCAAACGGCCCAACTGTCCATGCTGTTAGTACACTGGACAGTCACCAAACGGCCCAACTGTCCATGCTGTTAGTACACTGGACAGTCACCAAACGGCCCAACTGTCCATGCTGTTAGTACACTGGACAGTCACCAAACGGCCCAACTGTCCATGCTGTTAGTACACTGGACAGTCACCAAACGGCCCAACTGTCCATGCTGTTAGTACACTGGACAGTCACCAAACGGCCCAACTGTCCCTGCTGTTAGTACACTGGACAGTCACCAAACGGCCCAAGTTCTAGCCCTGCAGCCGCCCGATCCCTGCCGCAGTGGATGAGTTGTGTGCCTAGGACGTAATAGCCTACTGTTCTATCTAGAAAGAACGCCTGTCAACTTAGTCTAAGTCGTGCGTGCCAATTACATTTTTTGACAACAAATTCCGAAAAACAAGGTTAAAGGACAAAAATCATTCCAGCTTAAACAATTAATTAACATGATGTGGAAAACTACATTAATTCATCTTCGAAAAGACATTGAAATTACAAGAACTCTTTGCCCTTTGGAGAAGTAGGAATCGTAAACAGATAGATCCGTTCTTGCAGAAAACTTCAAGTTATTTTGAGTTCGGTTTGGGCAGGGGGGGGGGGGGTCCTCAAACACGCTTGCGGGGCACATGCGGCCCACCGAGTGTATTATTGTGACCCGCCAGCAAGCTTACAAAAACAAAATACTTTTCGTGAAGTCCGGACAGCTAGTACTGATACACATCAAAGTTTATTGGCAATTTTTTATATGTAACATACCTATTTTAATAGTGATAAGTAGTAAAATGAGTTAAGATATATGAAGTCGTTTTTTGTTTACTATGGCCGGGTTGTTTGGGAGGATGGGGGGGGGGAGGGAGGGATGCGTCCCTTGACACACCTCTCAAGTGATAAAATGGCACATGGTTTCATCCGAGCTTACGACCCCTGGGATAGGGTCGCTGCCTAAAACAAAAGTATGTGAGAATATATATATATATATATATATATGAGAACGTCAAAACAAAACTTTACAGCTACTTGTGATATAATATTAGTGGGACTTGTGCTGCTGTAGCCTTCAGGCTACATCTAAAACAAGATCTAATGAAGTTCATCAATGAAGACAAAGATACACAGTCTATATAGAGTAAGACGTGTGGAGACTGATGTGAATGTGGCTAGAACATCTTTGAACTTCTAGTGTGTTACTGGATTTTGTTCTTTACATATGGTAGGAATTTGAGGCAAGAAGAATTCAATAAAACTACTTCAAGTTTTGCAAAGTGCCTAAATAGTCTTGTCTGTCTTTCGTTTCTAATAGTCTTGTTTGTTTTTTTCTGTTGACGGTGAAACAAATATTTTAACTTTCTTCAATTTCAAAGTGAAAGTCTATTCTTTCCGCTATCGTTTATTCAGTAGCTTAGTAGAGCTCCATAATAGCATCACTTACCGCCAGCCAGTTGTCAACACAATCTTTGTGGAAATAGTGAGCACAAGGCAGGAATGTCATATCTTCAGTTCTTCTGTACGGCTCGTAACAAATTGTGCATTCCTCCCCGTCGAGCAGAACCGGAAGTTTCTCTCCGTCATCTGGCTTGGCCACAGTTGGCGCGGATGTAGTCTCAGTTTTGGCACGCTACAAGTACATATAGAATAGATTTGTTTACATGGAAGGAACTGCTAGAACGTATAGATTTATACGTTCTATTGTATGTAATATTCAGGAAGTTGCAAGTGAAGGACCCCTGAGCACATCGTTAAAGTCTTCATAGAATTATGTTTTTAAAATATATAGATATATACTCAGTAATACGCTCGGACGCTTTGAAAGGAGTTTGACGTAGAAAAGGGCGTTCCGCAAGGCTTAGGAAAGTTTGTGAGAATGGGGATCTAACTGTATAATTTAATCCCCAGCCCAGAACGTGAGACTAATTAAGTAGTAGTAAGGATAACCCGTCAGATCAAGCGGATCCACAGGGCCTGTGACGCAGCGTTCACACATTTTCCTAGCCATGTCACGTTAGAGGATTGTGTGACTAGCTCAATGCCCAGCCGCCTGTAAATAGCCACAACTAATGTCAGGTACCCATTAAAGCTGTGTAGGGTCACCCTACAGACTATGGAACAACTACTAGCCTTTACCAGGAATTGAAACCCAGGACCTTTCGTACGCCAGTCGAGCGCGCGGCCACTGAAGGACACGATTGTGAAGGGTAAGGCGAGGGTTAATAGCGCAGTGTATGGAATCGGTAGTATCTAATGCAGAAAAATAGCGTATGATGTAGGGTACCAAGATTGTGAAGCAGAAAGTTTGATCAGAGTACCGATCTATAAAGGTCATTTAAAAGTAACAACGGACGAGGCATGGGCGTAACGGTGTGGGGGAGTGGAACAAAAGGAGCACACCAAGATCCTGTCCGAGACTAGCATCCCCGCGGCACGCCGATAAGACGTGTCGCTTAACATAGAGTACGTCTCGGCAGTGCATGCACTACAATTGTATCCCCACCTGTGGAGTTTACCGCGGATCATTATCGGGGTGGCTCGCTCGTATTCCTGCTTTATTTTCGCCCGGTAGCACAAATCCCTGACTCTAGGTGGTCTGAAAATCCAGGCACCAGGGCGGGGTTGAGACGGGCTGTTGAGCACATTGCTTCCTCCCCATCGAGTCTCGGAGCTCGTTCGACAGTGCAATGATCCTTGGGCCGCGAACCAATGGGCTGTCCCCTATGCGTTCGCACATCGCTGTGCTCTTTATGTTAGCGTATCGGTGGTTTTCACACTTTGCCAGACTTTGAGGCCCATGGGAAGTTAGCTAGTTACAGAAGCTAGAGCGCGGTTCCAAAATTGTGCAACAGTAAGGCACTATAATGTTTTCAAAATATAGTAACAACCATTCCTTAACATTAGAGTTGAAACTCCGCCCTTAAACAAATGCATTCGTTATTATTATTATTAATAATTTCATTATTACTATTTACCTTGTTAGGTATGCAACTGATATCGTCACCTCTCCGCGTGGCCCTCGTCTGTTTTCTTGGAAGTGTATTTCGAACACTAAATAGTTTGCCAGCTCCATCGCGAGTGCATGTAGTTCTGGCATTGCGAGTGGATGTAGTTCTGTCGCGATATTTGCTTACTTTGAGAACTTTCATGGTAAACTTCGCCCTGGGAAGAACTGCATACCTCGCGTGCCCCTTAAAATAAATCGTAAACAAACTTCATTAAAAACAAAGCTCATTAAAACGAATTACGAGGGCAGTTACAATATGACAACAGTACTTAAAGTAAAGATATATGTATGCTGTTTTTTTGTATGCGCTGAAAGAAAAACAAAACACACATCTCACGAAACAATTTCAACATTCTCCACGGCGAGAATTTTGCCTCTTATAACTCAAACGTCCAGGGTGCAACTATGTTCAGAGGTGAATCAGGGGTGGTGGGGCACACCAAGGAATCTGTCCGTGCCGCTTGTCTTAGGCCTACGGTTTCCGCAGCCACATCCACTATCTTATTCCCACCGTGCAATTCCCCTCGGATCATTCTCGTGGTGGCCCGTACACCTGCAATGTCGCCCGGTAGAGCAAATCCCATATTATAGGTATAGGCATCCAGGCACCATGGGCGGGTTTTAGGCGGGGTTTGTATGTTCATTTTATCTCCCCCCACCGGGGCTACATGCCTTATTGAATGGAATGGGAGATTCTGTCTGAGGCCTATAAGGCGCTCACATGTTGAGTGTGCTTGCACATTCAGAGCGTAGAATCGTTTCGACGCACGAGTCGTGAAGGGCCTGACTCTTATCCCTGTTATATTGGCTGGTAGGGCGTTGGTCGAGCAGATTTTGTCTGAAACGGGAATGCCCCCATCTGAAGTGGATACATCCCCTCAATACCCTCTTTAAAACCAGCCAAACTAGTGGTCCAAAAAAAAAACCGCATTCAATGGTCCCAAGCAACAGGTCTTATGGAGGCTCTCAAGTCGTAGCATCAGTCCAGGTCTGACCAATGAGGAACATTCCAGGTATATTATAGACGAGCGTAGTATGTAAGTATATTATCGAACAAACTCTGAACACAAAGTTTTTCTTACTGAACAAACCCTGAACACAAAGTTTTTCTAATTGAACAAATCCTGAACACAAAGTTTTTCTTACTGAACAAACTCTGAACACAAAGTTTTTCTAATTGAACAAATCCTGAACACAAAGTTTTTCTTACTGAACAAACTCTGAACACAAAGTTTTTCTTACTGAACAAACCCTGAACACAAAGTTTTTCTAATTGAACAAATCCTGAACACAAAGTTTTTCTTACTGAACAAACTCTGAACACAAAGTTTTTCTTATATGCACTTCTGTTTTCAATGTATATATACGTACGTTTTCAACATTGATGTATATTTAGTTCATACCTAAAAGACTAAAAAATATACCTCAATATTCATCCCTTCGGGAGTTTGTCGCATTTCTATTAATGGAAACAAACTGTGAATGTTAATTTGTCCACACAAAAGCAAGGTACAAATATTAGTATACATCATTTGTAAATTTGGACCATAGAATGTGAACAAAAAAAAAACCAACAAGAACTGATATCATTTCCGGTGGGGAACGGTGGCCGAGCGGCAGCGCGTTCGAATGACGTAGCGAAGGTCCTGGGTTCAAATCCTGGTGAAGGCTAGGCATTTTTCTCGTTTGTCCCTGAGTCTACCCAACTATGATGGGTGCCTGACATTAGTTGAGGTAAAGTAAAGGCGATGGACATTATGTTGGCCACACAATCCCCGAGATTGCCGTAACCACAGAAACTGATAAAAGCTTAACCAGGCCCCATGGATCAATTTGGGGTAGTGAGCGGAAGAACGAAAAAGCGTACTTACGTAATTTGAATCGAAGCTCCATTTCCTTGAATACCCAGAATAGCACTTTGGTCTTGTTTTGTACTCATCAAAGCTCCATTTCCTTGAATAGCTCCTCGGCCTTGTTTTGTATTCATCAAAGCTCCATTTCCTTGAATAGCTCCTCGGCCTTGTTTTGTACTCATCAAAGCTCCCTTTCCTTGAATAGCTCCTCGGCCTTGTTTTGTATTCATCAAAGCTCCAATTCCTTGAATAGCTCCTCGGCCTTGTTTTGTACTCATCAAAGCTCCCTTTCCTTGAATAGCTCCTCGGCCTTGTTTTGTATTCATCAAAGCTCCATTTCCTTGAATAGCTCCTCGGCCTTGTTTTGTACTTATCAAAGCTCCATTTCCTTGAATAGCTCCTCGGCCTTGTTTTGTACTCATCAAAGCTCCATTTCCTTGAATAGCTCCTCGCCCTTGTTTTGTACTCATCAAAGCTCCATTTCCTTGAATAGCTCCTCGGCCTTGTTTTGTACTCATCAAAGCTCCATTTCCTTGAATAGTTCTTCGGCCTTGTTTTGTACTCATTTGCCCTATTTTCACCGTTAGAAGTTGGTAGTAAATTGCCCATGTTCACCTTGAATAATACAGGTAAAATAATTACATACAACAAAACCAAAAAAAAGCAACGTTTCTTATTATTGTATTTTTTCCCTTAATGTTAAATTTAAAAACAATATTTCAAGGAATAAGGCGGTAGTGTTTGGAAATATGTAAATAGTTTTTTATTGTCTGTAAAACTAAACCCCAGACCATTAAATCCCAAATACCTGAACATTGCCGTGGTAAAAAAAAGTTTGCGGTGGGGGTATTGTTCATGAAATAAATTAGTACAAATTCAGAAAAGAGCGGCAAGGTTTATCACTAGTGAATGTTCACAACTGACAAGAGTAACACCCATAGTTAAATCATCAAACCTAGAAACTCTAGAGGGCAGAAGGGCAATGAGTAAAGTAGTAATAATACATAAGTCATTAAATTGTAACTTAGAAATACAATACAATAACAACCTGTTACAATGTTCTCAAAAAAATGTATTACAACTATTTTACTGTTACACAAGATAAAATAACATCCTTGTCACGTGGCGGGGGGTGATTAGACCACTTAATCACCACGTAAACTTTATAAGTTGGGGTTAGATTTGCACCTGAGCCTCCTGTGTGTCGTGCCTTCTGTATGATTAAGTAAAAGTGACTGAATTATGTCACGCTGTGTGGCAGGCAGGCTCGTACGTGTATTCTTTCCTTCTTATAAGAGTGGTCTGCAAAAATAGATAAGAGATGAATTATTCTCTTCTATTATTGTTGGCTGCGTGTTGTCTTAAGGGATGCGCCAGAGTACTTTGCTAGAGTTTTAACGTATTGAAGATCAAATTTATATTTAAGTGTGTAGAATTCCATGGCTCGTCTGGGGTGATTATGCAGAGGTTTGGCTATACTAAACACATATAGACTTCACAACATCGATTATAGTCACTAGAGAACACGAGCGAAAACATTATATTCTGAAGTTTATTCACATTAAGACTGAGTATACCGTTGCATATATATCATACATAATATCCTAGGTACATTGTCCAACAATATAAACAGCAAAGATTAAGATTTAGATACAGACTTAGGGTCGGAGCCTTCACAAAGGTCTCGGAGGGGCCCAGATGGGACCCACTCCTCTTCACGACCACCTCTAGACTGTCCGTCAAACTCCCCCCAAAAGTACAAAGTTAAATCTATAACTAAAAGCATGGATAGTCACGTGGTGCAAAATGGGAGTGGTAGGGGGAAATGTACATTTAGTCTGATTGACAGGAGTAGGGAAAGCACGGGAGAGGGCGAGGTTATCTTATGCCTCTGACCATAGGGGTGGCGGTGGTGGACGACATCTAAAGCCTTTTCCCGTGGTCAGAATTTGCTTTCTTCACGGTCGGCTCATTACGTTATACGGCTTACAGCGGTTAACTCGACCACCTGGCCACCTCAGATGTCTATTTTCAAGTACATGTTATATCCCGTTGGTCGAGGACGTAAGGGGGTACGGGGAGGGGGGTGAAGGTCAATAGGTGGGCTCAGTGATGATTGCGCCACATATGTCCTTGACTTGTTTTCCGATCTTCCGTGGTCGGGGTAGGGGGGGGGGGCGATAAGCACACACGTTTTACAGCATTTAGAATATACATGAAAGGGAAACTAATATCAATAACTAGTCATATAACAATAAGTAATATACTTATAAGCATGCAGAAATATACATATATAATGTAAGTAAAATTCATTGCGATGCAAAATACATAAAGTGTTAAATATAGGAGAAAGAAAGGAAAGACTCATTTTCACTCCAATCAGACATGCAGGATTGTGGCAATGTTGTCAGTGGTTTGTACGTACAGATGATATATGATTATAGTATCTTATAAGAGCGGATTACATCTAAAACCTTTATTAGTTGCATTTGACGTTAATCTTCTCCCAAAACGCCACACCTGCCCCGCCATGTTTTAAAAGCTTTCATATAATGAAAGATTTGACCCATTAGAGGCACTGCACTTACTATTTACACTATAAGAGTTCTGGACCATCGACGCGAAGCGGGTGGTTATCCCTACGGGGAAGAGGGGGGGGGGGTCGAGAAAAGGCGGTAAGGGGCGACGGGGCGAATTTTACGTTTTTCTCTTGAGGGCGGAGGAGAAAGGCATGCTTTAGCGTTTCTTACAGTACTTTAAATCTATTCCGGCATAATGCTTAGTCTAGGTTCGTCCCATTTATTTGCGAGCTATTGACACGGTTTATTCATTTTATCGTTTGTCTGTGACTGTCTTATATCCTTCCTTTCCATATATTGATAGGCACTAGCTAGGAAATCTATTTATTTCATGCTTTCTATGTGCTATAAATGCGGGATTCACTTTATTATAATAATTATAAGCATAATAATAATAATAATTCGACCTCGGCAGTAGGGTCCACGAAATTGGAGGAAGTCCGAGACGGGATGCCAAAACTGGGTGATAGGGATCGAATTGCTGATCGAACTATCAGGTCCACCAGTTCACTCCCTGCCTCGCGCTAAAGCGGACAGGTGAGGGGATCTGGCTCACACGTAAATATCAGGGGATCTATGACGGAGTCATAGAGGGTGGGGCAGCGGAGTCCTTTGCTTAACGTATTGGTACATGCATTATTGGCCTAGTGAACATTCTTCAGGGGGGGGGGCGGCGGCGGGCGTTGTGTGGGCGCGTGCAGCTGACCCCAACACAAGCCTTAACACTAGTGTTTCTGATCACGTGGATTCTGATTTCTCACGCGCGAGTGACTTCTAGTGGGGGGGGGGGCGGAGTAAGGCGGTAGTCAAGTCACCTCTGGCGCGATAGGCCAGGAAATTGTATCAATGTTGTCGTTTGTTTGCAATTATTGGGCCCTAGAGCTAAACACGGACATAGCTACACTTTAATTGTTACACTATTCGCTTCTCTTCTTTTCTCAAGCAACACATTTCTCCTTGTTTAACAGTGTTTAAGCAGCGGCGGAAAGGGGGGCTGGCAGTGGGCGTACATTACTTTGGCTACAGTAAAGATTAAATCGTTCTACTTTCTCAATTCCCGTTTTATAAATTTGTAAAATCGGTAAAGAAGCAATTATTTAATTCGCTACCAATAATATCTCTGTACGTACATCTGACCACTACATATATGCCACTCACCGTTTTATCTAAACACATTCATTTTCTTTCACGCTAGACCGCGGATCTTGAGTCTTGACGTCAGAGTGGGTCTGGCACATCAGATGACAGCGGATGACATCGGCCGTGTAGCGCTTGAGAACAGTCAATTGGCCCGTAGGCAGTCTTAAAATCTAACACATTTATTATCCAACGCGTTGTGTAAGGAACACGGTTCATCAAAAGTTAATATATACACATGGTAATCCGATAACAGTTAATATACTCCAATCTAAAGGCAATAATGTCATCTTTCAGGAAACGTACTGCACATGACAGTTTAATCCAGTGCTAACGTGGCTGTAAGTATCCAAGAATTATAGCTGAATGGGCGAACATATGCAATGTTGAAGATTGCAGGCTGGATTGCGGCCCGGTGGGTGCGAATATTTTCAGCGTTCCTCAGGGCGGGTACTGGTTCACAGTATTTGGCGGACATAGTTATGCGATCTGGCAAATAATTTCGTTACGCATGAGCTAATCCAAAGCAGAACTGGCGATATGCCTATTGACTATCGGCATTCGGCAAGCATATACACTGTATAATACAGTGTACAGAGTTGTACAGGAGCTAATCCAAAGCAGAAATTGCGCTATGCCTATTAAGTATCGGCATTCGGCAAGCATATACAGTGTAGGTACAGAGTTGTACAGGAGCTAACCTAAAGCAGGAAAACGACGTAGTTATCGGTGGCGCTTCTGGCCGACACATAACATTTGACAGCAGATAATCCAAACAGAAACAAAGTTATCGGTGGCGCTTCGGCCGACACATAACATTAGGCAGCAACTAAACATTGGCGGGCATTCCAGTGACTTCACTTTGGCACATTGCAGGTTGATAGTGCAAGTGTGCACTGCGGTTGACATACAATGATGATTAGTGATAGTTATAGCGAAAATATAGTTCTACATTTCTCTCACCTCGATGTGGAATTCATTAAGAGCCCCCAGATCATTCAATAGTTATATTTCTTGCATGGTCCAATGTAATCCAAGAGTAGTACGAGAAATTTTACTCCAACAGTGGAGAGTTTTTGCAGGTACGATACGAAGACATTTGAAGTACTCACGACTGGTTCCGGGTGTGCACGATGGTATTTGCATATCCCGGACGAGCCCCCAAGTGTCACGTGGCGGGGGGTGATTAGACCACTTAATCACCACGTAAACTTTATAAGTTGGGGTTAGATTTGCACCTGAGCCTCCTGTGTGTCGTGCCTTCTGTATGATTAAGTAAAAGTGACTGAATTATGTCACGCTGTGTGGCAGGCAGGCTCGTACGTGTATTCTTTCCTTCTTATAAGAGTGGTCTGCAAAAATAGATAAGAGATGAATTATTCTCTTCTATTATTGTTGGCTGCGTGTTGTCTTAAGGGATGCGCCAGAGTACTTTGCTAGAGTTTTAACGTATTGAAGATCAAATTTATATTTAAGTGTGTAGAATTCCATGGCTCGTCTGGGGTGATTATGCAGAGGTTTGGCTATACTAAACACATATAGACTTCACAACATCGATTATAGTCACTAGAGAACACGAGCGAAAACATTATATTCTGAAGTTTATTCACATTAAGACTGAGTATACCGTTGCATATATATCATACATAATATCCTAGGTACATTGTCCAACAATATAAACAGCAAAGATTAAGATTTAGATACAGACTTAGGGTCGGAGCCTTCACAAAGGTCTCGGAGGGGCCCAGATGGGACCCACTCCTCTTCACGACCACCTCTAGACTGTCCGTCAAACTCCCCCCAAAAGTACAAAGTTAAATCTATAACTAAAAGCATGGATAGTCACGTGGTGCAAAATGGGAGTGGTAGGGGGAAATGTACATTTAGTCTGATTGACAGGAGTAGGGAAAGCACGGGAGAGGGCGAGGTTATCTTATGCCTCTGACCATAGGGGTGGCGGTGGTGGACGACATCTAAAGCCTTTTCCCGTGGTCAGAATTTGCTTTCTTCACGGTCGGCTCATTACGTTATACGGCTTACAGCGGTTAACTCGACCACCTGGCCACCTCAGATGTCTATTTTCAAGTACATGTTATATCCCGTTGGTCGAGGACGTAAGGGGGTACGGGGAGGGGGGTGAAGGTCAATAGGTGGGCTCAGTGATGATTGCGCCACATATGTCCTTGACTTGTTTTCCGATCTTCCGTGGTCGGGGTAGGGGGGGGGGGCGATAAGCACACACGTTTTACAGCATTTAGAATATACATGAAAGGGAAACTAATATCAATAACTAGTCATATAACAATAAGTAATATACTTATAAGCATGCAGAAATATACATATATAATGTAAGTAAAATTCATTGCGATGCAAAATACATAAAGTGTTAAATATAGGAGAAAGAAAGGAAAGACTCATTTTCACTCCAATCAGACATGCAGGATTGTGGCAATGTTGTCAGTGGTTTGTACGTACAGATGATATATGATTATAGTATCTTATAAGAGCGGATTACATCTAAAACCTTTATTAGTTGCATTTGACGTTAATCTTCTCCCAAAACGCCACAATCCTCCTAAGTTGTTGCTAGTTTCGCTAGTCGAATATATCACCTACCTTGTTGTGTAGCCTGTGTTAGAACAAAGATGGTTATCTCAAAATGTTTACATTAAATGATCTCTCTACTCTCTACGTTCCGGTAGTCGTAATTTTTGTCAAGTTCATTCCAACGGCTGTTTCTGTATGGAATCGTTTTACCGCAGCGCGTTATTGTGTACACTTTATCATAGATCTCTACATACTGGGAATTCCCGTACTTATGTGCACTTATGTACGGGTTAATGTTATGCTACCATTATATTATATATTACAAACGCGCCTTTACCTATTTGCATTTGTGTTTTTTGTTCTCATGTTTATCATAGTATTGTAATTTATTTGTTTTTTTTGGGGAATTGTATTTCTAAGGCTGAAATGCCTAAAAATTGAAAACTAGCCTTATCCCTTAAGCGAGAACAAGCGCATATGAGTACTCTTTCTTCCCAAGTGTTATCCGGACATGGAATGGGTTGCCTGAACAAACCAGGAAAAGCAGTAACTTAACATCATTGAAACTGCAAGAGTAGACTCAGACCACGGATGTGCTTAGGATGCAATAATCTTCTTTTTAGAAGGAGCGTCTGCGATGATGTATGGAACTGGATAATAACAACCAAATATGACGTCATTGGCCCTAAATACTACTAGATTTGTTCAAAGAAATTGAAAAAGTTCACCATTCTAGTTTACTAAAAGAACGTAAAATATTTTGGCATTTCTGGTTTCTTACATCAGTGGATTCAAGACTTTCAGGTAGGTTGAAAAAATAACTGTAATAATTAATGGTTCTAAATCCTCACCAATAACTGTAAACTCAGGAGTTCCACAAGGAACGGTTCTAGGTTACGGCAATTTGTAATTTATATTAATGACTTACTCAATTGCATCAATACCTAAATTCATTTAAAATAGGAAATAATTTTTTATCCTAATGTTTATCTGGTCTTTGTAATATATTGTTATAGCATTTCTAAGTTATCATTTACTGCTTTACCACAAAATATCATGTATATTCCGCACCTGTGTAAAAGCCACAGGTATTTATCGGGAGGTATAATATACAAGTAAAATTGAAGTTCATGTGTATTAGCCGCACTCAAAGTCTTTCCGCACTCAAAGTCTTTCCGCACTCAAAGTCTTTCCGCACTCAAAGTCTTTCCGCACTCAAAGTCTTTCCGCACTCAAAGTCTTTACGCACTCAAAGTCTTTCCGCACTCAAAGTCTTTCCGCACTCAAAGAATGTTCGGTGTACCGGAATAATTTCTTGATTCATACTTTTATTTTTTACCGTTGCTGTTTGTGAATTTTATTTATTGTCGTATGGAAGATTAAATAACAGCCTTACAATATATAGTATTATAGATCTTCGTCATTTTAAAGCCTGAAATCCCAGAATCCTATGAAAAAAGTTTTAAAGTCTGCTGACTTTAAATATTTTAACATACGGTTTTCAAAGATCGGGAAATTCCCGATCTATTCAAGTCTCCGTGTTACCGATGATACAAATATTGTTTTACCGTAGCTGTAAACTAAAACAACGACTAAACAGTAGGCCTATAAACACACACAATATTGATAAAGTTCATAATTTTATTACAAATAAAGTCATAAAACCAGTGAATGTACCGTGTCTTCTTATTATTTTTGTTACAGCCAATCCCAGCAACGCTCCTTGTTCGAAAAAATGAATTCAAATACTAGATCGTCAGTTTAATCAAAAAACATAAATTTTAGTTCATAATCAAAGAAAACATAAATTTTAGTTCATAATAAAAGAAAACATAAATTTTAGTTCATAATAAAAGAAAACATAAATTTTAGTTCATAAGAAAAGAAAACAAAAATTTTAGTTCATAATAAAAGAAAACATAAATTTTAGTTCATAATAAAAGAAAACATAAATTTTAGTTCATAATAAATAAAAAACATAAATTATAGTTCATAATAAAAGAAAACATAAATTTTAGTTCATAATCAAAGAAAACATAAATTTTAGTTCATAATAAAAGAAAACATAAATTTTAGTTCATAATAAAAGAAAACATAAATTTTAGTTCATAATCAAAGAAAACATAAATTTTAGTTCATAATAAAAGAAAACATAAATTTTAGTTCATAATAAAAGAAAACATAAATTTTAGTTCATTTTAAAAGAAAACATAAATTTTAGTTCATAATCAAAGAAAACATAAATTTTAGTTCATAATAAAAGAAAACATAAATTTTAGTTCTTAATAAAAGAAAACATAAATTTTAGTTCATAATAAAAGGAAACATACATTTTAGTTCATAATAAAAGAAAACATAAATTTTAGTTCTTAATAAAAGAAAACATAAATTTTAGTTCATAATAAAAGGAAACATACATTTTAGTTCATAATAAAAAGAAAACATAAATTTTAGTTCATAATAAAAGGAAACATAAATTTTAGTTCATAATCAAAGAAAACATAAATTTTAGTTCATAATAAAAGGAAACATACATTTTAGTTCATAATAAAAGAAAACATAAATTTTAGTTCTTAATAAAAGAAAACATAAATTTTAGTTCATAATAAAAGGAAACATACATTTTAGTTCATAATAAAAAGAAAACATAAATTTTAGTTCATAATAAAAGGAAACATACATTTTAGTTCATAATAAAAAGAAAACATAAATTTTAGTTCATAATAAAAGGAAACATACATTTTAGTTCATAATAAAAAGATAAACATAAATTTTAGTTCATAATAAAAGGAAACATACATTTTAGTTCATAATAAAAAGAAAACATAAATTTTAGTTCATAATAAAAGGAAACATACATTTTAGTTCATAATAAAAAGAAAACATAAATTTTAGTTCATAATAAAAGGAAACATACATTTTAGTTCATAATAAAAAGAAAACATAAATTTTAGTTCATAATAAAAGGAAACATACATTTTAGTTCATAATAATAAGAAAACATAAATTTTAGTTCATAATAAAAGGAAACATACATTTTAGTTCATAATAAAAAGAAAACATAAATTTTAGTTCATAATAAAAGGAAACATACATTTTAGTTCATAATAAAAAGATAAATGTTCTTTGATTCTAAATAAGTTAGTTCTTTGAAATTAGTTTGTTCTTGCTCTTTATTTGTTAGTTTGGGCGTAGTGTGTATAGTTATCACCTCCACAGCTTTGTTCTCTGCTTCACAGCCTTGGTTCTTACAAAGAAAAATCGCATTCGATGGTTTCAACAATTTAAGTTTTAAAAACACTAGACCATGGCGGGTTGGTTGAATTAGGGAGAAATACAAGTACAACATAGAAAGGAATACTACAGCTCGTGAAGATGACAAAGAAGATGATGTCCCAGTGTCTGGCTCTTATACAGCAGGAACGTCTCAGGAATATCTTTTTCCCATAGTGCTTAGCAATAAACTTCTTCAGCCTTTTCGCACTCAGCTGCGTTCTTTGCATGAGGAAAAACATGGCTTCCTGGGCGCTGACCTTAGTAGATCCGGTGCTGAAATTTGTAGCCGGAAAATCAGCATTTCTGTTTTCAGGGAAGGCTTCCTTTTCAGGCTTGGTCTGCTCGGGGTTGTCTGTCCTTGGCGCAGGTTTCAGCATTTCGGCCATCTGTTGGAAGAGGACGTCCTCGTACTTCTTGGCTTTGTCCTTCTGCTCTGTCCTGTATCTGCTGATGACAAACATGGTGGCCAGGAGGGCGAAGAAACTCTCCACCATCACCCCAATGAGAAACAAGGTGAGCCGTGGGATGTTCAGAACTGTCATACTGCGAGGCATTGTGCCGCTGTTCAAGTTACAAGAAAGGGAAAAAAAGAAACATTTAGCAAAACACACAATCATAAAATATTTTATATTTATTTATATTTTATTTATATTTTTATTTGGCACTAAATAAAAAAAGTAAAGCTAAAAATCCCGTCAGACCAAATTGATTCGTGGGGCGGCTGGTGAAGCAGCGTTCACCTGTTTCTTTGGCCACAGAAGAGATTGTGGGGCCAGCATAATGCCCAGCCGCCTTTTTACTTTACTTCAACTTACGTCAGGTACCCATCAAAGCTGGGTAGACTCAGGGGCACACTATTTTTAAAAGTCTGGCTTATAATATTTATTTTCGCTGTATCGATTAAGTTCTTCTAAGAGAAAGTGCTTGTGTTTATAGCGTATTCCCTTGTTATTGTAATTCTTTCTTCACAAAGTACTTTACCAATTCACTAACACAGTGGTGCTTAGTAGAGTAAACGACCCGCCCCACTATCGCCCCATAGAACAGACTTACGCTATGAAGTTGAGAAACACGGCGTTGGAGACAAACATGGTGACCAGGAAAGACACCTTCTCTCCCGAGTCGGGGGGAATGAGGAAGACGAACGACGTCATCATTGACGTCAACAGCATAGGTGATATCACGGTGATGACGTAGAAAAGCGCACTCCTGGAGATTCGGAGGCTGGCCCTGTATAATGTCAAAAATGAAAAATAGAATCTAATACGCCTTATAAGACCCATACTATAGTGTTTAACACACATATATTCATATATAAACTACGATGTGTGTGAGTTTTCAATCCCCATTGGTTAATTTAAGTACACGTGACCATATTGTCTCATATTATACGTTTGCGATATAGCCCCCGGACTGTGCCCTCCCTAGCTGAGTGGTTAGCGTGTCCGACTGGCGTACGGGCGACCAGGGTACTATTCCCCAGCGATAACGTTTTTTTTTCTTTAATGTAATAGCAAGGTAGGTTATTTGTTTCTAAATTTCTATTAGTATTGCTTTTTTTTTTTTAACTAAAGGTTGTAAATAAATTCAGGACTTAAAGCTTTCTTCAAACTAAAAATGTTTTCTGTAAGTAAAATCAAATAATTATATTTTAAACATGCTGGAGATCGGTGTACGATTTTCAGCTAGGTATAGCCTTTTATGTTAAATAAAAAGATGTGACTATTTTTTAACCCAAATTACTTTCCTAAATGTTTTCAGTTAATAATTATAGATTATATTTTTTTAAATTTAAATGATCATAACTTTCTGTTCATAGTAGTTTATAATTATCCTTAGGCCCAACTATATGATGGTTTTTAGTAAAACAATTAATAAAGTAGCACACGTCTAAGCAGGGCCTGCACATAGGGAGGGGGGGGGGGGCAGAGGGGGGACATATGCCCGGGGGTGGCACTTCCAGGGGGGGGGCCGGCAAATGTAGTCTTAATATAGCACATCTAACACTAAACAAGCAGTTACAGTATGGAAGGGGGCGGCGCTGAAATGTTTGCTCTAGGGTGCCACATTAGCTTGTAAAGGCACTGCGTCTAAGTATAAGCTCTTATTATAAATACATTATTAAAACGAATTAACCTGCATTCTAAATAAGTAAATAGCTATAATGTTCATTATTAAACTACATCATAAGTAAATAGCTATAATGTTCATTATTAAACTACATCATAAGTAAATAGCTATAATGTTCATTATTAAACTACATCATAAGTAAATAGCTATAATGTTCATTATTAAACTACATCATAAGTAAATAGCTATAATGTTCATTATTAAACTACATCATAAGTAAATAGCTATAATGTTCATTATTAAACTACATCATAAGTAAATAGCTATAATGTTCATTATTAAACTACATCATAAGTAAATAGCTATAATGTTCATTATTAAACTACCTCATAAGTAAATAGCTATAATGTTCATTATTAAACTACATCATAAGTAAATAGCTGTAATGTTCATTATTAAACTACATCATAAGTAAATAGCTATAATGTTCATTATTAAACTACATCATAAGTAAATAGCTATAATGTTCATTATTATAAGTAAATAGCTATAAAGTTCATTATTAAACTACATCATAAGTAAATAGCTATAATGTTCATTATTAAACTACATCATAAGTAAATAGCTATAATGTTCATTATTAAACTACATCATAAGTAAATAGCTATAATGTTCATTATTAAACTACATCATAAGTAAATAGCTATAATGTTCATTATTAAACTACATCATAAGTAAATAGCTATAAAGTTCATTATTAAACTACATCATAAGTAAATAGCTATAATGTTCATTATTAAACTACATACTTAGCAATTTGTAACTCGGCCCCACCAGGTCTGTAAAAAGAAGAAGACATATTCTGGTCCACGATGTCCCACTCTCCCTCAAGTTGAAACGGATTCGGGAACCCTTCCAGTTTTTGAGCAGTCACATTGAATTTGCATTCGTCGACGAAAGGCATGAAGATGATCTCACATTCCTATGGGATTGTAGCGACAATAAATGAATTCTTCGTCATGATCAGGAGAATTAAAGACTATAATAAGATGGATCGCTTGCTCTATTTTTAGAGTTTATATGTTCTTTTTTCAGTGCGCAGCCAATAACGCTATCTTAAATTACTCCTACGGCTGCCTAAAGGTTTCCGCTTTATGCAACTTTCGATTTTAATTTCAATTTTCCATTTAGAAAATCATAGCAATTAAATAAAACGGAAGTGTACAAATACAAAAGGGAATCGGTAATTCCGAAAAGAAGTCATTCAAGTCATCAAATAGCAGAAATATTCAAACAAGCGGTCTTTCTAATTATAATCTTTCGGAGAACTAAACTGAGCTGATGTGGTATCTAAGCTCTTGGGCTAGAGACTATATATTCTATTTGTTTTCAGTTGATGTATATTTTAATAACAATCAAACAATTATAACTGCAGGCACAATAAGGTTGAATGAAGAAGAAGATAAATTGGTCCAAAAAAAATAAATTAGACAAGAAAGTTGATTGGAAAATTATACCAACGGGACTTCAGGATATATCTGCTCCAGTGCCATTTAGATAACCATGGTCATCTTTGTTTTCATGAAGTAAAGCCAATGTTACGGATGTCAATTAAGTAAGCGTGGGTTTATTTTCATGTGGATTAAATCAGTTATGTTTAAGTTTCCTTTCGGGGTTGATAAGGCCGGTTGGTCATGAAGATATTACACTGGCCTTTCAACATCACAGTACCAAGCTCTAGCCATGTTGGCGACCAACCACTGCCGCCGCCCTGCAGGAGTTTCAGGCCTAGGACGTTAATAATCTTCTATCTAGAAGGAACGTCTGTAAAATGTATAAGGACAAGTCACCTACCTGGGTGTCGAAAGGGTATAACGTTAGATCCAGAGAGCAGGTCGTTTTCAGAAACAGAGGTGTCCTGAGACGTACCTCACCATTGGACCTCATTATGACTTGATCGTTTGTAGGTTTGACCAGTAGTAACTCGTGGTCAGCTGAATTGGTCACTAGTATGCTTGGATGCCATAACCTAACATATATAATCGTGATATTATTTAAATTACTATTCAATTAGTTATCAACCAATGTATTTACCTTTATATAAAAGCTATCTATTAAACATTCTAATATCTATTTTCATATTTATCTACTAACCAACCTATCTATGTAGCTACCGAAATTTATATCTAACTAGCAATCTATCAATATATCTACCTTTTTTCTTCATCTATCTATATATCTATCTATCTACTTACCTACTTACCTACACAAATGTATATACTAATTACCTGAATTACCTATTTAACTACTGACCTACCTACGTATCACTCTATCCATCTATTTATATATCTACTTAGGCCTATCTATCTATCCAACTTTCAATACATGAATGTATAAATCAACTTATCTCTCTATCTATCTATCTATATATCTATCTATCTATCTATCTATCCATCTATCTATCTATCTATCAATCAATCAATCTATCAATCTATCTATCTATCTATCCATCTATCTATCCATCTATCCATCTATCTATCAATCTATCTATCTATCTATATATCTATCTATCAGACTACTACTGTATTGTAGTTGTCATGTCACTGGCAAGTGACAAGTTTACATGGCAGCTGCAAACGAATGTCATATAAACCTACAGAGGTGCGACATCCTCGTAACCCCAAATCCTTCATAAGGATTCGAACCCTTGCCATTCGGTACGCCATCTAGGCCCGCTGTCAATAGACTATCGCGCCGCACTACATAGGAATAGACTTACTTAGATATAAAGAAAACTCTATCTAGTCCATGAGATTTAATCCATAGTAAATCAATGATGTAAACCATAACAACTTTTAGTATTATATTATCAAATTTTTTTTGTTTTCTTTTACATTAGAGGCCTACTGAAATTCGGTTTCGGTTATGGTTTCAGCGCAGAAAGTAGGCAAATGACCTCTTTCGGTGTAGTTTCGCTTTCGGCCGAAGCCAAAATGTTAGCTTTCGTAGTGCTTTCGGTTTCGGCCGCAACTGATATTGACTTTCGGTCATCAGCCGAATATATTTATTAACTTTCAAAATTCAGCCTGCAACGCTAGTGCTGCATCTATTACTCTACGTATTGATAATTTCATTTAGTTAAACTGTTTCAAATTAATCTGTGTGAAGTAGAATATTGAAGTTAATAATAAACGGATTATTTAATCACCCCAAAGAATGTCGAAAAATGGAGTGTGGGATTACTACGCAGTCTTTAAAAAAAAATGTTTTGGCAATTCCGTTTCGTCTTTTGGTTTCGGCCGAAGGTGTAGTTCAACTTTCCGTTTATGCTGAAAGTCAATTTATAGCTTTCGGTATTTGTTTCGGTCGGCCTCTAATTTAGATGTTTGGACATGAATTAAAGTTCAACACACATAAATGTTTAATTGACTCTAGTATATTTCACCAAAAGATACTAATCAGCAAGAATCAGCCGGTTTTTGAACGCTCTAGCCAAACAGAAGTCTTCCCGAAATCCCTACTTACTCATCATACAGTAGACTTATTTCGTCAACTCCTTCATAGTCTGCAGGATTCCATGATATATCTGGGTCAGTCCAGAAGACTTCCAGATAGCTCACTGTTGAGAAAGATTGCTCCAGATCGTCTGATGCCAGAACCTGAAGGTCGAATTAAAAATTAGGTTAAGGAAAAACGGTCGACATAAATATTGAAAAGTTACTTGGTAAGCTGTTTCGAAATAATTCAGTAAATGAAAATAACTGAAGACAACTAATAGATCTATATTAAACTATTCAACAAAATTAAATCAATGTACTTAGATGTTATCTTGTCATATTTACTCTGTAACGTATATAAGCGTTGTTATCTTTTAACTCTTAACCGAGTATAACAAACATTATTATAAAAATATTAATGATAGAAAACTTTCTTTAAAAAATATTAAATCGGTTTGGAGTTTATATATTTAATAGTTGAAACCCAACCTCGTTTTGAATTTTCTAATGATTAAATCTGTAGCCTTATATATTCGAATTTTTAACTTGTTCATTTAAAATCTGAGCCAGTTTGCTTAACATTGGATTAACTGTTCCAGTAAATTTAATTATAAGTACTAAAAGTAAAATTTGGCGGGTCGCAGCACATTTTATAAAAGAGAAAACAGTAAAGTTGGACCAGATTAAACATAGAGCCAGTGAAGCAGCGTTCACCAGTTTCTGTGGCCAGAAGCGGATTGTGTGACCAGCACAATACCCAGCAGCCTTTACTTTACCCCAACTTAAGTAAGTACGCATCATAGCTGGTCAGACTCAGAGACACCCTTCAGACCCGAGGACGAATCCTAGCCTTTTAAAACGGTTCGAACCCAGAACCTTTTCTTATAAAAGAGAAGCAAGTCCTGTCGTTTTGAGTGTAAATGATGTTATGGCTTAACAATATATGTCATAGCATGGACCTGAGTAAGTTTTCTAACATAAATTAATAACAGTAAGTTGCCTTAATGTGTGTCAAAGACGTGTGTAGTCCAACACTTTCTCTGAACCAGATACTGATAGATTAAGTATCACAGTCAGGCAAAAGTGAAATCACATCCTTATGAAAACCGGCTCATTGAATCAAGCCTCAGACAGGAGAATATCTACCTCACCATAAATTAAGGAGCGAAATGCCAAGCTAACTGTTATATGATCTTAGGCAACGTGTACACTTCTTTAAAATAACTACTCACAAATGATAAACAATATACGTTTAGTATGATATCTTATTTTCGAACTTTACCTTACTTTCGAGTTTTACCTCTTTTTTTTTTTTAGAAATGTATCAACTTTGAAATGTTACCTTATTTTTCTAATTTAATCTTATTTTCTAATTTTAATCTTATTTTCTAATTTAATCTTATTTTCTAATTTCTTTCTAAAAATAATTGCTTTATCTCATAATTTAAACTTATTTAATTTTAGACTAATATTACTTTCTTTCTTTTAGTAATTTATCATCTTACCTCGTAGGCCTTAAAATAAAACCATAACGACACTGTAGTTTGATTGTTTGCGGGGCAAACCTTCCCTTGTACCGCCTTGTGGGAGAGAACAGATGATTTCAGACTCGCTCGGGCCTCGCGTCCTCTAGACATTGACTCGTTCAAAGCCGCTAGCACAGATAATATTTCTAGAAAACTTAAAACTATAATATGCTTCATAGTTCTTGAAACATTGAATGTTACAGAATTCAAACAGCTTTCTTAGTTCTTGAATCATTGAATGTTACAGAATTCAAACAGCTTTCTTAGTTCTTGAATCATTGAATGTTACAAAATTCAAACAGCTTTCTTAGTTCTTGGATAATTGAATGTTACAGAATTCAAACAGCTTTCTTAGTTCTTGGATAATTGAATGTTACAGAATTCAAACAGCTTTCTTAGTTCTTGGATAATTGAATGTTACAGAATTCAAACAGCTTTCTTAGTTCTTGGATAATTGAATGTTACAGAATTCAAACAGCTTTCTTAGTTCTTGGATAATTGAATGTTACAGAATTCAAACAGCTTTCTTAGTTCTTGAATCATTGAATGTTACAAAATTCAAACAGCTTTCTTAGTTCTTGGATAATTGAATGTTACAGAATTCAAACAGCTTTCTTAGTTCTTGGATAATTGAATGTTACAGAATTCAAACAGCTTTCTTAGTTCTTGGATAATTGAATGTTACAGAATTCAAACAGCTTTCTTAGTTCTTGGATAATTGAATGTTACAGAATTCAAACAGCTTTCTTAGTTCTTGGATAATTGAATGTTACAGATTTCAAACAGCTTTCTTAGTTCTTGGATAATTGAATGTTACAGAATTCAAACAGCTTTCTTAGTTCTTGGATAATTGAATGTTACAGAATTCAAACAGCTTTCTTAGTTCTTGAATCATTGAATTTTACAGAATTCAAACAGCTTTCTTAGTTCTTGAATCATTGAATGTTACAGAATTCAAACAGCTTTCTTAGTTCTTGAATCATTGAATGTTACAGAATTCAAACAGCTTTCTTAGTTCTTGAATCATTGAATGTTACATAATTCAAACAGCTTTCTTAGTTCTTGAATCATTGAATGTTACAGAATTCAAACAGCTTTCTTAGTTCTTGAATCATTGAATGTTACAGAATTCAAACAGCTTTCTTAGTTCTTGAATCATTGAATGTTACAGAATTCAAACAGCTTTCTTAGTTCTTGAATCATTGAATGTTACAGAATTCAAACAGCTTTCTTAGTTCTTGAATCATTGAATGTTACAGAATTCAAACAGCTTTCTTAGTTCTTGAATCATTCAATGTTACAGAATTCAAACAGCTTTCTTAGTTCTTGAATCATTGAATGTTACAGAATTCAAACAGCTTTCTTAGTTCTTGAATCATTGAATGTTACAGAATTCAAACAGCTTTCTTAGTTCTTGAATCATTGAATGTTACACAATTCATACCGTTTTCATAGTTCTTGGAGCAATAGAATTAAACATCTGTTATGTTTATTGAATTATAGAATTTTACAGAATCAAAACTGTTGTCGTAAGTCTTGAATTATCAAATGTTATAGATTCCATCCAATGTTACAAAATGTATCCAGTCCTAACAGTTAGCGAATCATCAAATGTTACACAACTCAAACAGCTCTAGTCACTGATCTATAAAAAGAATGGATTCGGTCTGGAAACTATATTCTTTGAAGCTATGATTTCACGTGACTTTCACTTACCTATAAAATTATATTTCTTGAACACTAACCTGTAAACACATTTCAAGTGACATACACTTCCTATTTATCGTATAAATTTGTTCTAATTATAGTTGTTTTATTCCTATTACTTGCTTATATCGTTAAGTTAATAGTGTTAATGGTGGGATATATTCTAGCCTCAATTTGCGAATACAAATTAAAAATGGAATCGCTTTCCATTATTTGTATAAATCAGTGACGTGTAGTAGTTCCTGAATCATCAAAAGTTACACAATTCCATCACTTCATCGTTGTTGTTTTATATCAAGAAATCATCTTACATAAACTTGCAATGGTGGCGAAATAAAATGGATGCTTGGTCCCAGACCGTGTTATTTATAGGCTAGTGTGTTATCCTTATCAGCTTAATAGCTCTATCGACTCAAAACAGTAATGGCGGATTTCGAAACAAGGGGAGCAAACTGAAACTCATTACATTGAGTGAGTAATTGCCCTTTGCCACCAACACTTCAATGTTATTTTACATCGACCCACTGTGAATTCTTGTTAATTTCATTAGCAGTAAAGATCAAAGAATAATTTTTGGTTTAAATATTTTATTTCATGTAAAAAAAAAAGTATAAAATTGTTCTTTCTAATTTAGTTTTCTATAATATTTGGTTTAATCTGAAGAAAAAAAAAAACTAAAACGTTTTCTTATCAATTATAAAACTTGTTTGGTGTGGTATAATCTGTATGCATTAAATAACATATTGTTTGTTTTTGGTGTGGTATAATCTGTATGTATTAAATAACATATTGTTTGTTTTTGGTGTGGTATAATCTGTATGTATTAAATAACATATTGTTTGTTTTTGGTGTGGTATAATCTGTATGCATTAAATAACATTTTGTTTTTGGTGTGGTATAATCTGTATGGATTAAATAACATATTGTTTTTGGTGTGGTATAATCTGTATGTATTAAATAACATATTGTTTGTTTTTGGTGTGGTATAATCTGTATGCATTAAATAACATTTTGTTTTTGGTGTGGTATAATCTGTATGGATTAAATAACATATTGTTTTTGGTGTGGTATAATCTGTATGTATTAAATAACATATTGTTTGTTTTTGGTGTGGTATAATCTGTATGTATTAAATAACATATTGTTTGTTTTTGGTGTGGTATAATCTGTATGCATTAAATAACATATTGTTTGTTTTTGGTGTGGTATAATCTGTATGTATTAAATAACATATTGTTTTTGGTGTGGTATAATCTGTATGTATTAAATAACATATTGTTTGTTTTTTGGTGTGGTATAATCTATATGTATTAAATAACATATTGTTTTTTGGTGTGGTATAATCTGTATGTATTAAATAACATATTGTTTGTTTTTTGGTGTGGTATAATCTATATGTATTAAATAACATATTGTTTTTTGGTGTGGTATAATCTGTATGTATTAAATAACATATTGTTTGTTTTTTGGTGTGGTATAATCTATATGTATTAAATAACATATTGTTTGTTTTTTGGTGTGGTATAATCTATATGTATTAAATAACATATTGTTTTTTGGTGTGGTATAATCTGTATGGATTAAATGACATATTGTTTGTTTTTGGTGTGGTATAATCTGTATGTATTAAATAACATATTGTTTTTGGTGTGGTATAATCTGTATGTATTAAATAACATATTGTTTGTTTTTGGTGTGGTATAATCTATATGTATTAAATAACATATTGTTTTTTGGTGTGGTATAATCTGTATGTATTAAATAACATATTGTTTGTTTTTTGGTGTGGTATAATCTATATGTATTAAATAACATATTGTTTTTTGGTGTGGTATAATCTGTATGTATTAAATAACATATTGTTTGTTTTTTGGTGTGGTATAATCTGTATGCATTAAATAACATTTTGTTTTTGGTGTGGTATAATCTGTATGTATTAAATAACATATTGTTTGTTTTTTGGTGTGGTATAATCTATATGTATTAAATAACATATTGTTTGTTTTTTGGTGTGGTATAATCTGTATGGATTAAATAACATATTGTTTTTGGTGTGGTATAATCTGTATGTATTAAATAACATATTGTTTTTGGTGTGGTATAATCTGTATGTATTAAATAACATATTGTTTTTGGTGTGGTATAATCTGTATGCATTAAATAACATATTGTTTTTGGTGTGGTATAATCTGTATGTATTAAATAACATATTGTTTGTTTTTGGTGTGGTATAATCTGTATGTATTAAATAACATATTGTTTTTGGTGTGGTATAATCTGTATGTATTAAATAACATATTGTTTGTTTTTGGTGTGGTATAATCTGTATGTATTAAATAACATATTGTTTGTTTTTGGTGTGGTATAATCTGTATGTATTAAATAACATATTGTTTGTTTTTGGTGTGGTATAATCTGTATGCATTAAATAACATATTGTTTTTGGTGTGGTATAATCTGTATGTATTAAATAACATATTTTTTGTTTTTGGTGTGGTATAATCTGTATGTATTAAATAACATATTGTTTGTTTTTGGTGTGGTATAATCTGTATGTATTAAATAACATATTGTTTGTTTTTTGGTGTGGTATAATCTGTATGTATTAAATAACATATTGTTTGTTTTTGGTGTGGTATAATCTGTATGTATTAAATAACATATTGTTTGTTTTTTGGTGTGGTATAATCTGTATGGATTAAATGACATATTGTTTTTGGTGTGGTATAATCTGTATGTATTAAATAACATATTGTTTGTTTTTGGTGTGGTATAATCTGTATGCATTAAATAACATATTGTTTTTGGTGTGGTATAATCTGTATGTATTAAATAACATATTGTTTGTTTTTGGTGTGGTATAATCTGTATGTATTAAATAACATATTGTTTGTTTTTGGTGTGGTATAATCTGTATGTATTAAATAACATATTGTTTGTTTTTTGGTGTGGTATAATCTGTATGTATTAAATAACATATTGTTTGTTTTTGGTGTGGTATAATCTGTATGTATTAAATAACATATTGTTTGTTTTTTGGTGTGGTATAATCTGTATGGATTAAATGACATATTGTTTTTGGTGTGGTATAATCTGTATGTATTAAATAACATATTGTTTGTTTTTGGTGTGGTATAATCTGTATGGATTAAATGACATATTGTTTGTTTTTGGTGTGGTATAATCTGTATGTATTAAATAACATATTGTTTTTGGTGTGGTATAATCTGTATGTATTAAATAACATATTGTTTTTGGTGTGGTATAATCTGTATGTATTAAATAACATATTGTTTTTGGTGTGGTATAATCTGTATGGATTAAATAACATATTGTTTTTGGTGTGGTATAATCTGTATGTATTAAATAACATATTGTTTTTGGTGTGGTATAATCTGTATGTATTAAATAACATATTGTTTTTGGTGTGGTATAATCTGTATGGATTAAATAACATATTGTTTTTGGTGTGGTATAATCTGTATGTATTAAATAACATATTGTTTGTTTTTGGTGTGGTATAATCTGTATGTATTAAATAACATATTGTTTGTTTTTTGGTGTGGTATAATCTGTATGGATTAAATGACATATTGTTTTTGGTGTGGTATAATCTGTATGTATTAAATAACATATTGTTTGTTTTTGGTGTGGTATAATCTGTATGTATTAAATAACATATTGTTTGTTTTTGGTGTGGTATAATCTGTATGGATTAAATGACATATTGTTTGTTTTTGGTGTGGTATAATCTGTATGTATTAAATAACATATTGTTTTTGGTGTGGTATAATCTGTATGTATTAAATAACATATTGTTTTTGGTGTGGTATAATCTATATGTATTAAATAACATATTGTTTGTTTTTGGTGTGGTATAATCTGTATGGATTAAATGACATATTGTTTGTTTTTGGTGTGGTATAATCTGTATGTATTAAATAACATATTGTTTGTTTTTGGTGTGGTATAATCTGTATGGATTAAATGACATATTGTTTGTTTTTGGTGTGGTATAATCTGTATGTATTAAATAACATATTGTTTGTTTTTTGGTGTGGTATAATCTATGTGTGTTAAATAACATATTGTTTTTTGGTGTGGTATAATCTGTATGTATTAAATAACATATTGTTTGTTTTTTGGTGTGGTATAATCTATATGTATTAAATAACATATTGTTTGTTTTTTGGTGTGGTATAATCTGTATGGATTAAATAACATATTGTTTTTGGTGTGGTATAATCTGTATGGATTAAATAACATATTGTTTGTTTTTGGTGTGGTATAATCTGTATGGATTAAATAACATATTGTTTTTGGTGTGGTATAATCTGTATGCATTAAATAACATATTGTTTTTGGTGTGGTATAATCTGTATGTATTAAATAACATATTGTTTGTTTTTGGTGTGGTATAATCTGTATGTATTAAATAACATATTGTTTTTGGTGTGGTATAATCTGTATGTATTAAATAACATATTGTTTGTTTTTTGGTGTGGTATAATCTGTATGGATTAAATGACATATTGTTTTTGGTGTGGTATAATCTGTATGTATTAAATAACATATTGTTTGTTTTTGGTGTGGTATAATCTGTATGGATTAAATAACATATTGTTTTTGGTGTGGTATAATCTGTATGTATTAAATAACATATTGTTTGTTTTTGGTGTGGTATAATCTGTATGGATTAAATAACATATTGTTTTTGGTGTGGTATAATCTGTATGTATTAAATAACATATTGTTTGTTTTTGGTGTGGTATAATCTGTATGGATTAAATAACATATTGTTTTTGGTGTGGTATAATCTGTATGTATTAAATAACATATTGTTTGTTTTTGGTGTGGTATAATCTGTATGGATTAAATAACATATTGTTTTTGGTGTGGTATAATCTGTATGTATTAAATAACATATTGTTTGTTTTTGGTGTGGTATAATCTGTATGGATTAAATAACATATTGTTTTTGGTGTGGTATAATCTGTATGTATTAAATAACATATTGTTTGTTTTTGGTGTGGTATAATCTGTATGTATTAAATAACATATTGTTTGTTTTTGGTGTGGTATAATCTGTATGGATTAAATGACATATTGTTTGTTTTTGGTGTGGTATAATCTGTATGTATTAAATAACATTTTGTTTTTGGTGTGGTATAATCTGTATGTATTAAAACACGACCATCGCCCTTATGACCTCACATGGACGGTCGCGTGAAACAGACCGACACAAGGGTTGGAGGCCCAGTACGGTTGGGGCCCCTGTTCCAGAAAAAAGCCTACATTGTAGTATTGTACATAGACCGATGGCACAGGTCGTACTAAACATATTCCTAATTCTTCTTATGTTTTAAATGCAATAGGGCAAATTGAGTAAATCAACGTCAATTTCTTATTTGTTTTTGTTTTTCTGGCTTTCGAAACTTTCTTCATTATTCTTCCCAGTCTAATCGGGAAAATCAATGATGTACTCAAAGAAATGACCTATATCATTGATGTACTCAAAGAAATGACCAACATCAATGATGTACTCAAAGAAATGACCAACATCAATGATGTACTCAAAGAAATGACCAACATCAATGATGTACTCAAAGAAATTACCAACATCAATGATGTACTCAAAGAAATGACCAACATCAATGATGTACTCAAAGAAATGACCAACATCAATGATGTACTCAAAGAAATGACCAACATCAATGATGTACTCAAAGAAATGACCAACATCAATGATGTACTCAAAGAAATGACCAACATCAATGATGTACTCAAAGAAATGACCAACATCAATGATGTACTCAAAGAAATGACCAACAAATCCGCCATGTCCGTTTTTTTAAACCAACGTTATAATTTTCTATGTTTTAACTATGCATTTATTGAACTTATCTACTATGTGGCAATTAAAATATTGTTTTTATGGGGCTTGTTGATGTGTTGTACAGGAGTAAATAATATAACTGACATCAACATATAACTGACATCAACATATATCTGACATCAACATATAACTGACATCAACATATAACTGACATCAACATATAACTGACATCAACATATAACTGACATCAACATATAACTGACATCAACATATAACTGATATCAACATATAACTGACATCAACATATAACTGACATCAACATATAACTGACATCAACATATAACTGACATCAACATATAACTGACATCAACATATAACTGACATCAACATATAACTGACATCAACATATAACTGACATCAACATATAACTGACATCAACACATATCCTAAGTATTAGAGTGTAATAAAGTTTTCTGACGAATACAGAATACTGTTTTTTTTTCTTTTAATATTGAAGACTATATCCTACATGATATCTTCTATTTAGAGTAACAAAGATTCAATATCAATGAATGTGTTTTTAATTGTTATCATATAATCATTTAAGTTGTTGTTGTTTGTTTTACTGCTCTTATTGATTTATTTATTTTTCCTAATTTATTATTGTTCATATTTCCTCGAATTGAAAATGTTCTCAAAATATTTTGGTTGGCAAAAGCCAGAGAATTTGTGTGAAAACAATTTGACAGTTTTGGCACGCAAGCAAAAAAAAAGTGTTCCCACACCTGGTTTAGGTTTATTATTAATTTGAATATTTGTGTGTAATAAAATCTTACAGTTATATTGTTATTGTTATAGCTAAATGTTTGAATCCTCAATGAATGTGTGATTGTCTTTATATGTATGTGTTAATTATGTAAACATTATACTCAGGTGAGAAGATACGCAGGTGTGCAGGTACGCAGGTACTCAGGTACTCAGATACGAAGATACGTAGGCACGCAGGTATGCAAGCACGCAAGCATAAATGCACTCAGTTACTCAGGCACGCACGATCTCAGATACTCAGTTATGCAGGTATTAGGGTACGCGAGCACGCAGGTACGCACCCACGCAGGCACACAAGTACGAAGGTACTCAGGTATGCAAGTAATTGTTCTCTTAATGTGTTCTCTCTAACCATTAACTTTCTAATCATTAACCGCGCCAAATTGACGACGATCAATAGAAACTCATTCAAAATGTTTTGTTAAATCGCTATCAAGTTGAATGCTTTTAACTGTTTAAACACAACAGGCCGCCCGTTCTTCCTCATTGACAAATGCATTGAAAATATCTTGTTGTTTTTTTCTTGTGGCAAATGAATCAAGCGCGGTGGCCAGGACTTTTTCCCGGGTCTGGAGGGTGTCCCTGAGTCTACCCAACTCTGGGAAAATTAAAGGCGGCTGTGCATTGTGTTGGCCACACAATGACCCAGTATGCCGTGACGACAGAAACTGCTGAACGCTAAGTCACCTTTTTTCCATTACAGTGTCAAACGTAAACAAAAAAACAACAAGAATTCTGTCAACTACTAAGTCCCATCGCCTTGCTCACCAAGTCTTGTCAAACTCACGTCAAATTGGACAAAAAACAACAAGTGCTCAACATACAGTGCAATCATGGCGGTGCCCGTTGCCAATAGCAACCATTTTGTTTGTTTGTTTTGTTTCAACGGTTCGATTATGTAAAACAGAAGTTAAAATAATGTTTACTTGAAATTGAAATGTCTGCGGGAAACTACATTACGCCGAGTACGTGTGTGGGGGCGGAGGGGGGTAGGGCGCATCAATCAGGACACATTTAGTATTACCGTAAAAGAGAATAGTTCAGAGAAATGGATGTCATGTCAATTGTCAATTCCAAGTTGACACGATTTAATAAAACTAGAACATTTTTGATACTAGTTCACCTAAGTAACACTGCTAATTCATTCATCATGCCAACAGTCTAAAAACAAAACGTGTGCAACCAAACAATTAGACTACTAGTAGAAGCGATATGAAAGATCATTTCTTCATTTTTTTTTGGTGGGGGGAGGGGCCTTCCGCGTGCTAATGAAAATCGCTCAGCGAGCCAGGCCGGAACGCGTGTCGTATGTTGCCGCCTTCTTACCTACAGTATATAATATAATATATGTCTTACAGTAGCTTACTTCACTTCACACCGTTTTCACTGCATCTGATAATTGGATTGTTTTTATAACTTTATAAAGATTTTTTAAGAAATAAAATTTGATTTTTTTTTAAAATATAAATACCAATAAAGTTGAAATGAAAATATGTCAATCACTAGTGTTTCTTGTATTCGTGGGTACATGGCTTGTAGAAGGCCAATTAAACAATTAGTACCACTTAGTCGACCAATTTCGACCAGTACTGCTCAAGTGTAAAGTTGGTGTGTGTGGTGGGGGGGGAGGGGGTGATTGAGACACTCTGGGAGGGGTAGTAAATATGTCGCGGAGGAAATGTCGTGTTCCGCTGAGAACCGTCCGCCCACTAATGGATCCAACCTGGCACCCAGCTCTCATCTGTGGCGCCAAGAAGTTGTAGCATGCACAGCGGCCACACCCCAAGAAACGGCTTTGACTGGCCGGCCAAACCAGATGGTGGTAAACAAGATGACATTAAAACCCCGGTGAATCAGGCTTGCATGTGAAGACTGTAACTTGACGGACAGCAATGCGCGGTGGAACCCATGTGTGGCGCCCGTCCACATGGAATGCCCTCCCACTATAACTTCGACAGAGCCCTAGCTTTGACACCTTCAGAAGCCGGCTGAACACCTACCTATTCAAGTAGCAGTTAATTATTTAATTATTTTTCATTTATACATTTTTGCCTTTTATTCGTTGTATCTACTATGTCTGTAACTGTTGACAGCGCATAGAACTGTTCACAACGGGGTGTGCGCTATACAAGTCTTATTATTATTATTGAAGAGCACGGCATGACTTTTTGAATGTCGTGGCCATCCACTGCATCCAGTCTCTAATGCACATGAATGACGGAATAAACTTTAGTTTTGGTAAATAGAATACATGTGATGATATTTCAGTATAATTCCATCTCCACACGATACCACAATATATAGTGACTGTCTTTCTGGAATAACGGAACTCAACTGCCGCTCAATTGACTAAAAAGTTATCTCATTCAAAATTATTATTAAATGAAATATCACGGCTAACACAAAGAGACAGTCAGTCAGTCGAACAAGTAATATTTATATGTATTTAAGATTTATTAACAGAGTGAATTAACTCAACAATGTCAAACTCTTCAGTAATTTCACAGATATCTGTGCTTAATCTATTTTTCTTTTATTTTGAATAAACTCAACATCAACATCAGGTTCTCGCGTGTGATGATAGGGAGCAGGCATTTAGCATGGTGAATATGTTGTTATTGTCATGTCAAGATGCAGGACTTGACTGGGATCCAGTGGATTTGAAAGGAATTTATAGAATAACGCTTTCCTCTGACGATTAAGTCAGATTTTAGTATTGTCATAGTCTAGAGTCTACACACTTTCAGATTTTAGTATTGTCCTAGTCTAGAGTCTTACACACTTTTCTCTTCCCCTTTTAGGTTCCACTCTACTCAATGCCTGACCAAATTATTCTGTATATTTACAAAAATCTGGAGCCTGCTAGTATCCGCTTTAGATTATAGTTGAATGGTACGTTTAAAATTTAAACTGATTCACCGCTGTGTTCTATTGTCGATGTTCACTTCTGTGCCCATGAGCGTCGTCGTTGGCGAAGCCGTAAGAGTGTATATAGTTCTATAGTACATAGCCCAAGTTAGTGAAATTATTTTACAACTTGGATGTATGGCTGCCAATGTTCATGATAGAGACCAGTGAGACACCCTAAAGCATAATCTCAGGATTTTATTTTAAAGTCTGATTGTTTGGCCAAATTTCTGGCAAGCGTATGCGGGTGCGCTGACCAACCTTTGCAGATCTGCTTGTGTGTGAGAAGTGAGGGCAGCATTGTCATCAAACAACATCTCCCGAATCAGGAACTTTCTTACTTTTGTTCTAGTTGTTTGAGACGCGCCAGGTTAAACAGTCTGTCGTCTGAACAGGTGTGATGATCTAAAAAGCGTTTTTCAGTAAAAAAAGAAAAGAAGATCGGCTTACCATAAAATATTCCCGAATAGAGTCGTTATAGTTCTTGGCGGGGCGGGGGGGGGGGGGGGCGAGAGAGAGAGAGAGAGCTAATGGACACCGCATATAAATTAATCCTTTCAGTGGGCTTGGTAGGCTTGGTGGCGCCCATCTCCTCTCCAAGTTGTCTGTGGATTTTTTTATATTTTTTTTTTGTCTGCACCATGGGTCGAACCCAAGATGTCGAGCTTGTGAGATGAGCTGACTTTGCTATCTAGCCTATTGTGTATATTTTTTTTAAATATATTTTGAACTCCTTAATTTGTTGTAGTCTTTATAAATGTGTAAAAAAAAGTGTATACTGGGATAACCATTGTGAAAAGAATGTGGATAAAAATTCATTTACAAAATATAATTTTAGTGAATATTTGAAGAAATTTACTTAATGGATCACTCGTTCTGGAAATGTTCCACTGATATAATAATTATTAACTGATCGTTCTAAAATATTGTTATAATGATCAAAACGTAAATAAAAAGTTATAAGAGTGAACAAGTCAAAGGATATAATGAATATATAATTTAATAATGGCACTCTTATTTCTATGGGGCTAATTATTCAGGTAGTAATTGGATATCTGCAAGTCGGGCATGTTTTATTGATCTGAAATAAAATGAGAAAAAAGATTTATTGAATATTAAAAAATTACTTTTATTGTTTTTTTTTTTTTTTGGGCGTTCAAATTTGAAACCTTATTAACGTACATTTAGCCATAATATGATTATTGAATACTTTATTTGGTTAGCTATTGAACACTTGAAAAGTGTACGATTAGCAAATGAACAGTAAGTTAATAATTGCATTGGCCACTTTGAGTAACTCGTGTAACAAAATTAAATCTTGTAACAAATTTCTCAAATATCAATAGCCAAAGGTCAAAGGGTAGAAAAAAGATTTTACGGTGCACACTATCAATAAAAAGACCGGAGTATTTATCACTTAGAATGGCAGGGCGAAAATACCATGTATTGTTTATAAACATATGGCCCAATGATCATCAAATAAACTAACATTGTCAATATGTCCTTCCACACTAAAAGGTTTATTTTATATAGATAAACAAACATTGAGCTACATGTGTAGATTTTACTCTCTGATATACCTGAACAAACTAGGAAAGCCAGTAACATAACATCATTTAAAACATTAATAAAGATACAAGACTAGACTCAGACGCAATAATAATCTTTATAGAAGGAGCGTCTGTAATATGTAGGATATTCAAATACGATACTCACCAGAGCTCAGATAAGGTATGTATCACATTCAACGGTAATACTCCACTAAGGTAATAGATTATGTCATGAAATTAAAGTAAAGTTTATAAAAAAAGAAGTAGATAAAGTTACGTACCTCTAACCATCGGTTTAAACAGGGCTGGTGGAAATGGTGAGTGCAAGGGAGAAAAGCCTTGTCCTCCGCGCTTGCGTACCTTTCTAAGCAAATTGGGCACACTTCATCTTCTGGCGCAGAGCTTGTGGCTCTACTGTGCTGGTTGGGTGTACAGGCAGGTCGAGGTTGAGTGGTCTGTCTTAGTTGAGGAGTTGGACGACTATGTTGCTGTATTGGAGGACTCGAATCTTGAAAAGGATTAGGTTGCTTAAATTAGAGAAAAGACATAATATTATCAAGAACAGCTTGCTCAACTTGAGGATCTGGACTCTGAAATGTAGGATAATTTTGCTAAATTAGAAAACATTTTTTTCTGAAATGTAGGATAATTTTGCTAAATTAGAAAACATTTTTTTCTGAAATTTAGGATAATTTTGCTACATTAGAAAATTTTGCTCTAAAATGTACGATAATGTTGGCTATAAATTTAAAAGTAGTTGTTTCTGCAATGTCGGATAATGTTGTTAAATTATTAGACAATGCCTCTGCATTGCACGATAATGTTGTTAAATTATTAGACAATGTCTCTGCATTGCACGATAATGTTGTTAAATTATTAGACAATGTCTCTGCATTGCACGATAATGTTGTTAAATTATTAGACAATGTCTCTGCATTGCACGATAGTGTTGTTAAATTATTAGACAATGTCTCTGCATTGCACGATAATGTTGTTAAATTATTAGACAATGTATCTGCAATAAAGGATAATGTTGCTAAATTAGAAAACATTTTTTTCTAAAAATTAGGATACTTTTGCAACATTAGAACATTTAGTTTCTAGAATGTAGGATAATGTTGCTTATTTAAAATAAGTTGTTTCAGCAATTTAGGAAAATTTAGCTTAAGTATAAGACGTTGTTTCTAACATAGAAGACGTTGTTTCCGAAAGGTAGCATTGGAACAACTGGCGGATCGCTTGCGACTCTACTGGGCTGGTTGGGAGTAGTTGGTCGCTGTTGAGGAGTTGGACGACGCTGTTGCTGTAATGAAGGACTTGAATCTTGAAAAGGAGACGGTTGCCGAAATTCAAGAAAAGACAGAATATTACCAAGAACAGCTTGCTCAACTTGAGCATCTGGGGGCTGAAATATAGGATAATGTTGTTAAATAAAAAGAATTATTTTCTGAAATTCACGATAATTTTGCTACATTAGAAAAGTTTGTTTCTAAAATGTAAGATAATGTTGCTTATTTACAAGTTGTTGTTTCTGCAATGTAGAGTAATGTTGCTTATTTACAAGTTGTTGTTTCTGCAATGTAGAGTAATGTTGCTTATTTACAAGTTGTTGTTTCTGCAATGTAGAGTAATGTTGCTTATTTACAAGTTGTTGTTTCTGCAATGTAGAGTAATGTTGCTTATTTACAAGTTGTTGTTTCTGCAATGTAGAGTAATGTTGCTTATTTACAAGTTGTTGTTTCTGCAATGTAGAGTAATGTTGCTTATTTACAAGTTGTTGTTTCTGCAATGTAGAGTAATGTTGCTTATTTACAAGTTGTTGTTTCTGCAATGTAGAGTAATGTTGCTTATTTACAAGTTGTTGTTTCTGCAATGTAGAGTAATGTTGCTTATTTACAAGTTGTTGTTTCTGCAATGTAGAGTAATGTTGCTTATTTACAAGTTGTTGTTTCTGCAATGTAGAGTAATGTTGCTTATTTACAAGTTGTTGTTTCTGCAATGTAGAGTAATGTTGCTTATTTACAAGTTGTTGTTTCTGCAATGTAGAGTAATGTTGCTTATTTACAAGTTGTTGTTTCTGCAATGTAGAGTAATGTTGCTTATTTACAAGTTGTTGTTTCTGCAATGTAGAGTAATGTTGCTTATTTACAAGTTGTTGTTTCTGCAATGTAGAGTAATGTTGCTTATTTACAAGTTGTTGTTTCTGCAATGTAGAGTAATGTTGCTTATTTACAAGTTGTTGTTTCTGCAATGTAGAGTAATGTTGCTTATTTACAAGTTGTTGTTTCTGCAATGTAGAGTAATGTTGCTTATTTACAAGTTGTTGTTTCTGCAATGTAGAGTAATGTTGCTTATTTACAAGTTGTTGTTTCTGCAATGTAGAGTAATGTTGCTTATTTACAAGTTGTTGTTTCTGCAATGTAGAGTAATGTTGCTTATTTACAAGTTGTTGTTTCTGCAATGTAGAGTAATGTTGCTTATTTACAAGTTGTTGTTTCTGCAATGTAGAGTAATGTTGCTTATTTACAAGTTGTTGTTTCTGCAATGTAGAGTAATGTTGCTTATTTACAAGTTGTTGTTTCTGCAATGTAGAGTAATGTTGCTTATTTACAAGTTGTTGTTTCTGCAATGTAGAGTAATGTTGCTTATTTACAAGTTGTTGTTTCTGCAATGTAGAGTAATGTTGCTTATTTACAAGTTGTTGTTTCTGCAATGTAGAGTAATGTTGCTTATTTACAAGTTGTTGTTTCTGCAATGTAGAGTAATGTTGCTTATTTACAAGTTGTTGTTTCTGCAATGTAGAGTAATGTTGCTTATTTACAAGTTGTTGTTTCTGCAATGTAGAGTAATGTTGCTTATTTACAAGTTGTTGTTTCTGCAATGTAGAGTAATGTTGCTTATTTACAAGTTGTTGTTTCTGCAATGTAGAGTAATGTTGCTTATTTACAAGTTGTTGTTTCTGCAATGTAGAGTAATGTTGCTTATTTACAAGTTGTTGTTTCTGCAATGTAGAGTAATGTTGCTTATTTACAAGTTGTTGTTTTTGCAATGTAGGATTATGTTGCTTATTTAAAAGAAGTTGTTTCTAAAATGTAAAATAATGTTGCTAACATAGTAGACGTTGTTTCCGAAAGGTAGTATTGGACCAACGTCATGTCCTGACGGAGATCTTGCGACTCTCCTGGACTGGTTGGGTGTATAAGAAGGTCGAGGTCGAGTAGTTGGACTTCGTTGAGGAGATGGACGACTCTGTTGCTGTACTGGATGACTTGTATATTGAAAAGGAGACGGTTGCCAAATTTGAGGATGAAACTGCATAAATTCTTCTCCCGCTTGCCCAGTACGAGGTTCTGGGGGCTGAAATGTAGTAGTTGGATTTCTGCAAACCGGACATGTATCATTATCCTGAAATAAAATTAGAAAAAAAGATGTATCGTATATTTAAAAAAGTTTTTAATTGTTGTTTTTTAATGTGTTAAAATTGACGTTCTTAGTTTATTGAATACTTTATTTGCTTGGCTAATGAGCATTAAAAAAGCGTGCGATTAGCTAATGAACAGTTAGCTAATACTTGCATAGGCCACTCTGAGTAACTCGTGTAACAAAAAAATAATTGGTAACAAATTTCTCAAATACCAATTGCCAGAGGTCAAAGGGTAGAAAAAAGATTGGTCGGTGCACGCTATCAGAAATAAGCCAGAAATATTTATCAGTTAGAATGACAGGGTGACAATATATTGTATTGCTTACAAACATGATATTTTAAGAACATATATTAGCCACTCGTCAGAGCTCGGATTAGATATCTATCACTTTCCATGGTAATCCAGCACTAAGCCAATAGATTATAGCAGGGGTCGGCAAACTCTTGACAATAGTCTGCCAAAGTAGGCTTTTTATTTTATTCATCGTGCCAAGAGACTAAAAGTAAACCTGCGCCAACAATCAATTTCTCGTAGATCAGACTTAAATTGTCTTTTTTTGGCGATCTTTCGAGTGCCATTTTAAATCGCTCTGCGTGCTAAGTTGGGCATGCGTTCCATAGGCTGCCGACCCCTGGATTATGGTATCAAATTAAAGTTTAACAGTTAAAAAGGAAATAGCTCGTGTTACGTACCTCTAACCATCGGTTTAAACAGGGCTGGTGGAAATGGTGAGTGCAAGAAAGGAAAGTTTTGTCCTCCGCGCTCGCGTAGCTTTCAAAACAAATTGGACACACTTCATCTTCTGGCGCAGAGCTTGCGACTCTACTGGGCTGGTTGGGTGTACAAGAAGGTGGAGTAGTTTGACTTAGTTGAGGAGATGGTCGAGGCTGTTGCTGTAAAGGAGGACTTGAATCTTGAGAAAAAGGCGGTTGCCAAAATTGAGCATGAAACCGCATCAATTCTTCACCCGCTTGCTCAATTCGAGGATCTGGGGGCTGAAATGTAGGATAATGTTGCCAAATGTGATTTCGTAGAAATAAACATGTTATGCAACAATATCATGTTTTCATCAGCGCTTAATTTTACTATCAGATTGTCTTGCTAGTTCATGTAGAGTTGTTTATTAACATTTCAATTTGGTATACAGAGTATGTATACTTTAATTGAATTGAATTGAATAGTTGAATTTCCGGCCCATCAACATCGATGGTTATATAGGGCTATTTTGATAACGTTGTTGTCATGTTTCTCTTGTATCCATTTTATTGTTATTATATCTTTAAATTATGCTGTACAGTTGTATGTCTTTAAAAAAGTTTATTATATATTTTGGTTTAATTTTGCTGAAAAGTTCATGAAGAGATCTACAGTAATGGTATTTACGTCGAATTTCACTAAATGTACTGCATTCCAACAAAATGTGAGAAACTGTTAAGTTGACATTGCAGAAAGCACGGATTGGGGCTGTTTCTCGTTCTAATTAAAAAATATTTATGACGTAATAAAATGGTGCCTTCTTGTAGTTTCTTCTACTTTATAGTACGCAATATTTTTTGCATTCGGAAGGTTTCAGGAAAATCCATTTCTAGTACTTTCTGCGCAAAGAAATATGTTTAAGTCTTAACCCTTCCCGTACCGACCTACTTCTATCTATGCTGCCTTCAGTTCCGCTATATACGCGCCCGGGACTGTAAGGGTTAAGTAGATTTTCACGGTCTTTTCTTGTAGTTTATTTCAGCGTTGTGTTTATTTTGTGTTTAGGGATCAATGGAAATTATGGGGCATGGTAGCCGAGCGGAAGCGCGTTCGACTGGCGAGCCAAATGTCCTGGATTCGAATCCTGGTGCAGGCAAGGATTTTTTTCCCGGGTCTGGAGGGTGTCCCTGAGTCTACCCAGCTCTGATGGGTACCTGTCCTTAGTTGAGGTAAAGTAAAGGCGGCTGTGCATAGTGCTGTCCACACACTCACCTAGTATGCCGTGACCACGGAAACTGGTGAACGCTGCTTCACAGGCCCTATGGATCAATTTGGTCCGTCGGGATACTTTATTTTTTTTTAAAGAATGAAATATTTTTTTTTAATTATTATTCATCAAGTGGCTTGAGTGATTATTATTATCATTGTGAACAACATCCTTAACAGACTACAGAGGAGTCGTTGAATGTTACGTTAACAAAGCGCTGCGATCAAATTTCTGTAAATACATAGACGCTATAAAGTCTATAAACCAGAAATAGAGAGTAAACATTTTGGCACAGATGAATGGTTTTAACAACCCAAGAAAGTTTTATCCATGAGATCTTATCTTATATATAACAGACTCTCCTATTATAAAGAAGATTATTGCGTCCTACGCTGTTCCGTGATCTGAGTCTAATATTGCATTTTTATGAGTGTTTAAAAAAATGTTAAATGACTGGTTTTCCTCTTTTGTTCAGGTAACCCGTTCCGTCCCACGGTGCCACTCGGGAAGAAATAGTACTTACATGCATTTGTTCTCGCATAAGGGATAAGGAAAGTGTTTTTGTCTTTATGTTTATCTGAGCTTTGCAACAGATTGTTATTGGGTTGTATTTCTAAATTAGAGTTTAATGCCTTATGAATTATTACTACTTTACTCTTTGCCCTTCTGTCCTCTAGTGGTTTTAGGTATTAAATGTCTTAAGTTAAAATCTTGACTATGGCCCGAGTCTTCCATCGTTGGTATTGGGCCTAGTTCAAAATCCTGAATATCAAATGGCAGGACAAAATTCCAGACTTTGAGGTACTTATCATGGCAGTACTCCCAAGCATCCACACAAGTCTGATGCAGTCTCTGCTTTGTTGGGCAGGGCATGTTATACGCATGCCAGACTGCCGTCTTCCAAAGAGGCTCTTCTATGGTGAGCTAAGCCACTTGATGGACGTTTAAATAATAATTTCATTCTTTGAACTTATCTGCAATATTTTACAGTACATAAGTACTGGTCGATAATAAGCTTCAGTAATAATATGCAACACTCCAACAACAAACTACACCTCAGCATGCCTTATATAGGCGTAGGTGCAGGAAATGCATTCATGAATTTTCTACGAAGTGTTTTAGAATACAATGGAAACATGCTTACTAGAGACAATGTAGAGACAACGAGAAAACATATTGGCGTACGCAAATAATCTCTATGCCATAATATATAACAACAAAACAACTACAAAAGAATAATCAATCAATGTTCCGAAAACACAATACGTACACTTTTTACACATTCATTTAGGTATACTTACAATGTTTAATTCCTTGTACCTGCTTTTGGCCATTCCGTCTTCTTCATTAATCTAAGAAGATTTAATAATGAAAATACTTTATAAAACTTTGAGTAGGCCTAAACTAGAAATGCAAAAAAATCCCTTCGTTTTATGACCTCGATATATTACACTGACAAAAATATCTCTTTGTCTCTATATTACACTGACAAAAATATCTCTTTGTCTCTATATTACACTGACAAAAATATCTCTTTGTCTCTATATTACACTGACAAAAATATCTCTTTGTCTCTATATTACACTGACAAAAATATCTCTTTGTCTCTATATTACACTGACAAAAATATCTCTTTGTCTCTATATTACACTGACAAAAATATCTCTTTGTCTCTATATTACACTGACAAAAATATCTCTTTGTCTCTATATTACACTGACAAAAATATCTCTTTGTCTCTATATTACACTGACAAAAATATCTCTTTGTCTCTATGTATATACCTATCCGTCTATCTCTGTCATGTCCAGCATTTTTACTGGAGCAATATTAAGTCAAAAACATGTTTAGATTTTAAGAACGGATTTTACACACTACCAAAATTAGAAACAAATTAACTGTAGAAAATATATCTAGACGATTCCATACATATTCAAATAAAGTTGGGTAACAAAAAAAGAAAGCGAGTTAATAATCTCTCTATCTCTCTCTCTCTCTCTCTCTTTCTCTCCCTGTCTCTCTGTCTATATATATATTTATACTTACCGGAACTACAGTCCAAATACTTTTTCTTGGAACTCTTGTTTGATAATCTGCATTATGCCGAATAGGCATCTGAAACTGAAAAGCTAGTAGCTATTAAAAAAAATTGAAAGCTTTGTAAACTGTGATTAAAACACAAGTCACTTGCTTGCCATTTCTACTATTTCATTTAACATTTGTTTATATACATATATACAAGATACACAAAGGTACTCTTTCTTCTCGAGTGGCATTCGGGCATGGAATGGGTTGCCTGAACAAACCAGGAAAACCAGTAACTTAACATCATTCAAAACATTAATAAAGATGCAGGACTAGACTCGGACCACGGATGAGCGTAGGACGCAATAGTATTCTTTATAGAAGAAGCGTCTGTAATATATAAGAAAAGACAGAATGGCAAGACCCACTGAAAGAGTGCGGGACAACGTTCAACTTATGACATTACATCAATCTTAATGTGCTAGGTCTGCCTTATCGGCGCACGCCTTACAGAAGCGTGACTTATTCTACCTACGCCAAGCAAACAAAGCAGCTTAAGAGCTTTCATTTAATGTAACTGCGTAATATCCTACACATCAAATAGCACGACAGAGTAATAAATTATGTGGAGATGTTTATGAAGAGCAACACGCTATGAATAAATCCAATACTGAGTGAGAGGTGCCTGGAGTGTATAGACCATGTCCAAGAATGGTTTATGAAAGTATTGCCAGGGTCGGTGCTATACGGCATACAGGCAAAGAGCTCAAAGAAAGGAGGCCCTCTTTGCATGCGGTTAAAGTATGCTAAAGAGAGAAGAAGAAAAAAACTCTAGTACACAACCAGAACTCCGTGGGAAAAACTCGCCGACGACCTCACCAACTGGCGCACAGTTGTGCAAGAGGGCACGCAGAAAGAAGAACCAATTCGGATGCTTAATGCAGAGACCGAAGAAACAACGTCATGGTCCCTTGAGGGTGGTCAGTCGCCAGAATAAAAGATACCCATTCTGGCAATACCCTATGAGCGCTATGATCAGTTTTATTCCAAGGGTACTTAACTTAATACAACAAAGTATAAAATATGATTGAAGTTAAATGACGCGTGGCTTTGAGTTAAGCAATTATTTGAGCGATTGAAATACCAACAAGAGATTTTAAAGAATACTACGGAAGAAATAGCTAAAGCCGAATCCGATGTAATAGCCGTTCATCCTCGAGTGTAAGAAGGAACCATAAACTGTGGCACTTCTACTAACTACATTCCTAATACACCTCACATTCCATGCTCGCGAGAAAAGGAATCAATCCACACAGTCTCATTCACAACACCTTACCCTAAAACACCATCAGTCACACTCCACTCAAGGCTACTTGATGTAGACAAAGGATATAATACTTACTTGCATAGGTGGATCTATTACATATAAAGGCTCTTCGTCTTCGATTGGCAGAAGTGGTTGTGGGTCGTCTGCCCATCCCGCTGCTGGTTGAACTTGATCATTAAACTGAGCTGGAGGCTGAAATGCATGCTACGGGTCTAAATGTATTTTCAAAATTGTATTACAAACCAAAATCAAAAGACAAAAGAAAGTTAAAAGATAATAATGTAAAGCAACATAAGCAAAACCATGTATTGTTACGGTGATGACTTCAAGGAAACACATAACATCACAATGGTGGTATAGTTGAATAATCTTTAGGATGGAATCCTGTAGAGATCTTTAAAGTGTTTTTTTTTTCAGCTTTAGAATAGCGTTATAAATTGGTGGCCTCTTTAACAATATGCTTTTAATATTACAATTAATAGACATACAGCTATGCATAAACATAGATAAATAATCCTAATATATAGACGCTGATAGATAGATAGATGAGAGATCGATAGAATAAAATAGAGAATATTTATAGAAGGAGCGTCTGTTATGTATATAAGATAATATAATAGCTGTTTTCCACGTGTACAATGAAACAACTTAAATCAAAAACATTTATATCTATTTTTTTCTAATGTAGGTCTTTAGCCTTCTAAAGGTTTTTGATCTTCACTACTGAAAGAGGAAGACACACAAAGCAAAGCTATAGATCTATAAATTAAATGATTTTAAAAAGAGCGAAAAATCACTTAGTTGTTTATTATTATTCTTAATAATTATGCCTGCATGGTGAACCTGCAAGATCATATTGTACCGACATTTCCGGTCCTATTCGTTCATTTACTAACAAAACATGTCTGTGTGCTGTGTCACTGGTTGTACTGCGAGTAAGAAAAGATGCAGACGATTAAATTTTATTTTAATTCCAAAAGATGATGCCGACAAAAAAAAAAACAATGGATTGTGAACGTCAGACGTGAAGAATCACTTATTTATAATCCCAAACTTATTGCTAAATGAGTTAAATTCAAAAGAATTGTTCGTTTTTTTTGCTTTTTTATATCTATATATCTTTATATCTATATATATATCTTTATATCTATATTTATATCTATAGATTATGTTGTTTTATAACCTAGAACAGTTCCTAGAACAGCTACTCTTGACTATTTTATTTAAATGTCAAGCTAAATTTAACTTAACGCCACTAACACTTCGAGTTTAAATGATGGCATTCCTGACTTTTGATGTTAAATAGGATTCCTCACAACTAATCTGGTAAATTTTGTATATTTCTGAAAGACCCGAACTGGCTGTCGAGGTTAAAATAAATTGTCAAATACCAGCAAAAAGCACGTTTTGTATTGCCGAATATGAACCGGAAGTTCTTGAACCCTTACCCTTAACAACTCAGTCTGGGTGAGGAAACGAAACATATGTGTGAATCATTAGCAAAAACTATTTTTTGTTTCGTTAAATCAAATACTTTAATAAGAACCTAAGTGTTTCAAGTTATCAAATAGCAGAAATATCAAAGCAAGTGATCCATCTTATTATAGTCTTTGGTTAAATTAGGATTTTTATTTGCGCACCATATTGTATAATATTAGAAAAACTGTTTTAAATGGATTTTTAGTGTGTAAGTTTATATTGCCGAAAGAATCCGTTGTCAAAGATAGCACGTCGTTGTATCAAGTTTCTGATTGATTGTATCATAGAAAGAGGGTAAATGAGCTTTCTTTAAAAAAAAAAAAGATTGTATAAAAAGAAAGATTTTTTTTCCAAGTCAACATTAAGGATTAAAAAAAAAACTTCTTACAAAGGACATAGTGCCAAGGGAGTCGGATATTATATTGACATCGTTGCTATTTCGAGAACTTGAGCTGTTTCCAGAGACAGGATTGCTATTTTGGGCTGGTGAGCTGTTTCCAGGGTTGCGTCGTCGTAGTACAAGGCCCTGACGCCTTCTCTCACAGTGGACATCCAAAGCTTCAATCAAGCTGTCATTTTCATCATCGTATTTGCATTGTGGCTTAAAGCAAATATTTATATTAAAAAAATATGGCGTTGTATGTTATAGTTATCTAGAAATCCTCTGCAGTTATCTTCTCTTGTATTATATTGTAGGATTTATCAGTAAAGACGGTAATTAAGAATTTTCCAAAATATGTTACAGACGCTCGTTTTGTACAGAAGACTACTGCCTCCATCACTTATCCGTAGTTTGAGTCTTGCAATTTTATTAGAGTTTTATATAGGTTAGTTTCACTGCCATTGTGCGCTAAGAAAACGTTTGGGAAAAAGAAAATTTTGTATAAGCACATTTAGCACATATGTTCTGGCATTAGGAATAATATATATGCATATATACATAGCATGTATGCATGTTTTTTTTTATTGGCTGTTTTATAAGTAAGGTCTATTTTTAAATATAAGTATTTAATTTATGTATACTATCTAAGTATGTAATTAGTTCAGTGTGCACAATTTCCAAATAAAAATATAATGTTGTATGCTATTACTTTCCTTCCTGGTTTCATACAAAATTCTTATTTACTATATAAATGATAGAAAATATGACGCACGTATCTAAAGATGTTTAATAGCTATGTAAAACGTCCATTTTGTTAAAACAGTTTCTCCACTTAGCACCTTTCGCAAGTGGACTAAGATTGAATGTAATGGATGGACAACGCTAAACTAGATGCTGCTTCAAATGTTCATTGGACTATTGACCAAGAAAATGTATCGCTAGTTAATTAGAGCTGAAAACATTAAGTCCACTAAGAAACCTAGAAACACTAGAAGACAGAAGTGCAAAGAGTAAAGTAGTAATAATACATGAAGCATTAAACTTTAATTTAGAAATACATTACAATAACAACCTGTTGCAATGCTCAGATAAACATAATGACAACAAACTTTCCTTGCAAAAACAAATGCATATAATTACTCTTTCTTCCCGAGTGGCAGCCAGGCATTAAATGGGTTGCCTGAACAAACTAGGAAAAACCAGTAACTTAACATCATTTTAAATCATTAATAAAGATGCAAGACTAGACTCAGATCACGGATGAGCGTAGGGCGCAATAATCTTCTTTATAGAAGGAGCGTCTGTAATATATAAGATAAGAAAAAAATGTTTGGGTAATTAGCTTTAATACATTTAAATTGTAAATTCATAAATGCAATAAAGACTATACACCTGGAATAGAGAGTAAACTATAAGGAACACACTAACGGTTTATCGATCCAAGAAAGCTTTATCCATTAGTCAACTTTTTTCGGATACTTTCTTATCATCGAAAATGTTTGCATACATTTTTAAATAGATTGTTTTCATTAGGTAAACTTACATCGTTTGATACCTGGAATGTTTGGCCAGGTGGTCTGACTTGTGACATTCTGGCCATTTCTTCTTCATAAGAATCCTAGAGAGATATAATTGTGAAAACAAATTGTTCAATGTATTAACATAATTACAGTAGTTTTATCCAACTACATTTGTTTTATCTGCAAATTAAAAAAAAATATTCTAAATCATAATAAATACGTTTTGTTCAATTATATAGATACGTAATTTGTGTCTTTGGTTGAAATAAAGCATTATACAAAGCTTGTTATAAAAATCTTATGGGATATAATGTAGAGGTTTCAGAGACGTTAAGCATGCTCTTAATTGCCCGAACTAGTTTCGGTCGAATCAGGTATCGTTCAATTCGCAAGAGCTACTGTTTGCTCTTAAATGGGCTCGTGCACTTTCGCCGACATTAGGGCGAGCTCGGAAGCTCTGCGAAATGGTGCTCTTGTTTTTAACTGGCCTATTTTTAGCGCTGAGGCGAACTGCCGGATGTTGTTATTGCTGCAAAATGGCTGCGCTCACAGACGAAGAAGCTTTGGGTGTTGCGATTACATTGCACACAGATTTTGAGCAATATTGTTCAAGGCCTTGGTTTTTTTTCACCCTTATTTTTATAGTCCCGTTGGGGTGAGTTCCGCATGCATGGAACATTTTCCCATGCATCTATGAATATTACTAGACTGTCTTCTGACTGTCTTGTAAGACGCCATTTTTTTTCATTAAGACTAGGCAATTTTGGTGCCTTTTCGCATAATGAACGTGATCAATTCAGCCAATCAATACGCGGCTTCGTCAACATGTCGACGAAGCAATCGTTCGCCCGAATTTGGTTCGCCGATACCCCCCGAGATGTCGTTCGTCGAGCAATAGATCGCCCGGTTAAGCGCGAAAACGACGAAAGGCGAGCAATTTACGAAGCGAACCCTTGCTCGGGCTATTCGGCGAAGTACAATTCGGGCAATTAAGAACATGCTTTATAATTGGCTCAATAGATTTGATCCTTGACTAAATGGATTGGTAATTATGAAACACTATATAGTTGTAATATGTAATTAGTCAATGTGATAACGCAATACTAACAAACAAACGAAGAATTGCATAGTCTGTAGGTAAAAATTATAAAAGTCTGAAGAGAGAAAAGTTTAGAGTTATTGGGTGGTAGTCTTTAATTGTCAGCTAGAATGAATCATTTAGAGTCAGTTAGAATGAATTATTTAGATTCAGAATGAATTATTTAGAGTCAGTTAGAATGAACTATTTAGAGTCAGTTAGAATGAATTATTTAGATTCAGAATGAATTATTTAGAGTCAGTTAGAATGAACTATTTAGAGTCAGTTAGAATGAATTATTTAGAGTCATTTCGAAGGAGTCAATAGAGATGGTTGAGAGAAAGGATTAAAGTCAGATGGCAGTAGTTTTTAGAGTCAGTTGGCAGGCGTCGTTAGATTCAGATGACAGGAGTTGTGTAACATTAATTCGCCACTATTATCATTCAAAACCATCCTTAAAAAAAAAACACTTACCAGCATTGCAATGAAGCAAGTCCCTAAATGTTTTGTCCTGGCATTGTTCGAATGCTGTGCTTCCCTGGCAGCTTGCCTCAGACGTCCAGCAGCTCTCTGTCTGCATCGTTTCGCTCGTCTTTGCCTCTCGGCTCTATCGAACATTCCTGGGTACATTGCCATGGTATTCTCATACCTCGGGCACACTTCGAAATCGTTATTTGGTGCCTGGTTTAAAAAATAAACAACGTACCAGCTTATAAGCGTTTTATGGGTATCGGTGTATTGTAAGAGATTGGCACCGGTTAATGTACTTAGTGGATGTGTTCATAACTTAAGTGTAGGAGATTTACTCGTCCCTTAATAATGGCGTTAAATAAATAATATTGTTTTGCTTGTTTTATAATTAAATAATTAAATAAATGACTTAAACCACTCAAGAACATCACAAGTTAAAAGCAAAAATTAAATCAAATAGAAAGCTAACCACAAAGTCTTAAAAGAGCTCGTGTAAGGAATGTCTGTAAAATGCTGAGACAATCGTGAACTATTACTTTAAGATTTAGTAGATCTATATTTAGGTCCTGGTAATGGCGGGCACTCTACATAGAGATAACGATTTAGTTTTTTTCTATTATGATCATCATCGGAATCACCCGAAGGTGATCGGCGCTTAAAACAAGGAAATAAAGTGGAGAAAAAAAAACAAAGAAACTGAAACAGTTTGAATCCAGGCTTAGCTTTTCAACTAGCGAATAAAACGCTTAACTAAACCACATTTCAAAACCTTCTAATAAGCTTGCATAATATTTACAATTTAGCTAACAAAAAAGGCCACATAATTCAAGTTTATTAATACTATTTTTATTGTTATGATAGTAAAAGAATACTAGTTTATTTATTAAGTATTGTATGATATAGATCTATACATTTTACGTTTAAAAAGATCTAAACTAACCCTAGACTCCTAGACCATAAATATGTACAGGTGGGAGACGGGGTAAATAATTTATGACGAAACGAACCTGAGTTGCTTCCAAGTAGGCGTCATACAAATTAATTGCAGCGCCTTCCGGTTCTGCTGGCAATGGTATGACGGCATTGTGGCGCCCTGGTATATCTGGTGCAGACTTTTAAAGAAAACATATTTTACAACAAAAAAAACAAGGGTTAAAATAATACTATAAACTAACCAAAGACATAGAATTAATAAAAAACATCAACTAACCAAATACATTAAATGATATGATATCAGTTGTGGTAAGTGGAGCTGAGTAATGGAATGTCACGTGTCTTGCTTGTTCAAATGAAAAATCAAAAAGAAAAGAAGAAAAACTTTATATCTTCTGAACATTTTGTCACCAATACTAAATCATTATTTAGAACTATACTATTTATGATGTTTGTATTGAAGAGACTTGGTATACAATATGTAGATATTTGTGTTGATGGTTGGCATACGTTTTGCCCCTCGATGTTAACTTTAAAACCTACCAGATGAGAGACCAAATTTAGAAGAGAAGGTTCGGCCTCGGCACCCGCAACCTGCAAAATGAAATTTTAGAAAAAAAGAATGTTAACAATAATAAATTAAAGATATTTAATAGGAATATTTGACACAACCTTCAATGTTACGTAATTCTTTTTTACTAATACAATTTATGTTTAAATATAGAATTATACTCATTTTTTTATATTACTGTAGTCTAGTGTAAATATGTTTTTAAAAACAATTCTTATACATAGGCCTACCCATTTCAAATGCAATTTTTACATTGAAATAATGTTACTAAAAATATAAATCATAAAATTATACAGGTAGCCTACACCTAATGGAGTTTAAGTGCGCCTTATACACGTGAACTTTCATTTTAGGCCTACTTGTTTTTCACCTTCGAATGACCAATGCATAGTCTAACTGCGGCTTATTCACAGGTGCGGCTTATTCACATGTGCGGCTTATCCACAGATGCGGCTTATCCACAGGTGCGGCTTATCCACAGGTGCGGGTTTTTCACAGGTGCGGCTTATACTTCAGATTTTACAATATCGGCCATTTAAAAAACATATTCTTAAAAAAAAATTTTGAGCTGAAAAAAAAAAGATCCTTAACCTGCATTAATTGAGTCCATAGTTCACTAGCAGACGTGAAAGGCCAGGCAACACCAGTGGCACCCTCTTGCCGTCTGTCACTTTCAGGCCTCTCGTATATCTCCATTGGCTGGACAATTTGTACAAAGTACTCTCTGTTAACTCGTCTGTTTGCATTAGAGTAATACGTTGACTTCTTCTGTCTGTACGTAAAGAATGTATTGAATATAATAAACAATCTCTTCTCAATAAAACATTTACAAGAAATGAAACTATTATTTCAGTTCTATTATTATGTCTGTTCAAGGAAAGACGTTTGGGTTAGAAACCGAAACTTAAAGTTGTACCTCGACCTGTAAAAATTTGTTATTCTCCATTATATATAACGACAATAAACAGTCTAAATAGTTTACAGAAAAATCATATTTCCCCTAATTACAAACCCGTTTTTTCTTTGTTTGGTTTTTATATGCAAATTTAAATATTTATAAGTAAATGGTATTTTGCAAACTCGAGATTAAGATATGACTTTAAGGTTGTAGGCTACTGTTACTTCCCAGCGGGCACACTACAACGTATGAACGTATATGACTACTAACTAGGCTGACTACTTAGACTTCTTTCTAATTTAAAATACTAACACAATTAAAATGGGATTCTTACCTGGATTAAGATGAAGACTAGTTTAAATGACACGTATTTCCGTCTTTGAATATATATATATATATAACCTGTATATAACTTATTTCGTATACTCCCACAAAACAATTACAACAGTTCTTATCATAAATTAAATATTTTTAGGGAAAAACATGAAAATGAAACCGGCAGGTTCGTATTTATCTATCAATTGCTAATTACACTGTACGTGGCGTGTATGTTGCGTGTATATCGAACAGCGTTAACACATAGAGCAGTTCACATAACACGGTTCACTAAGTCCAATAAATAACACAAGTTCTCAACAGGGGCAGCCGAGAGGCGCCACTCTTGTCTCGCAGATCTGCAAGGTGTTCGCGAGACGCATGTAAGACCACACGTTATAGTTTTTCGTAAAAGGCAATTAGAACCAGGTCGTTAGAGCGTGACTAGGGCTGTGTGTGTGGAGAGGGGAGGGGCGGAGTGCTTCAAGATAATGTGCCGAAGGTACGTTTTGTAAATAATGTTACTGTGTCGTAAACATAAGTACACATGAGAGAACTAGTGTTTGTGCAGACCTATCATGTGTCAATCAATACAACACATCTATTAGGTTTCGTCCTTTAACCTCAGTATTCTGTGTAGGTACAAAGCCAACAGATATATTTCTATGAAATCAGAACCTTGTCACGGGTGAATGATTTCTCTCTTCTGTTTTTTTTTTTTTTTTTTTTTTTTTTTTAAATTATTTTTACATCGTTAACGTATGTGTCGTTAGCAGAGGCGGCGACCAGGGGCAACAGGATCAGGCGCCGCGCCCCGAGGGAGGCCCAGCGGAAGGATATTTTTATCGTACAAAACTATATCAACGCCAGTCTCATAATCTAGCCCAGTTTAGTTTCGAACTCATGTGACTTTTGATAAACAGAAGCAATCATGAGTCAATCATGACAATGTCCGTTTCAACCTGGAAACCATGGTTTTCACTTATTGTGATTTAACATTGCGAATAATAAATAAAAGTAAAAATTATGTTAACTTACAGACAGTGTATAACCAAAATAAAATACCAATGCCAAAATATATAATGTCGATGACATTTGTTGACCTAATAGTGCATGACATTTAGTGTGACTTTATCCGTGACGAAATTGTAACTTGATGACATGAGAAGTTGTTAGCATTTTGTCAAGCTTATGATAATATTTAATTTGTCAGTAGACCAATTGCAAAATAGTACCGATTTAACAAATATTTATTTTTACAGATGTCTACGTTCTACGTTACACTTTAGCATTATTGGCGCTTTACTCATATACTTGATATGTATACAAGTTTTAATCACCCCAAAGTATATAGCTATTGCAGCAGGTTATGTTTTTTTACGTTTGAAAATGTTTTAAATACTAGAGATAGCATACTGATTTTTTAAAAATCCTTTTTATTAATGTCAAGTAGGGTGGTCTACAGTTTCTTGTGGGAGTGACCGTGTCTGCAGTTGGGTGCATGGGTTGGGTTTATTCTATTTAGGTGTGAGTTGAGTGCTCTATGTCCTGTTCTCAACTGGAATATAGTGCATTGTTCTTTGCGGGGGAGGAACTTTATGTTGTCTTGTTTGTTGGGCTGATTCATTTCTTTGTATATTTTTCTTCCAGTTGTTCACTGTGTTCATTGATTTAGCCATTCTTCCTTAAAGTTGTTTTAGCATGTTGCATATTGTGTTGTAGCTGATCTTTCCTATTAATTTGCTCCCTTCCTAGCAAGTCCGTCAGCTTTTTCATTGACTAGTCTGCCAATATGTTCTGGAATCCATTTTAGTTGATGCATTTTTGCGCTTATTAGGTAATCAATTGTAGGCTCTAATAAAATGATTTCTTTACAAGCTTGGTAATATTTTGTTTGCTATTGTTTGGATTGCTGATTGGGAGTCGGTGAAGCTATTTAGATCTATATTGTTAGGGGTAAGGGAGTTGTTTGTTGTGATAAGTATGGTAAACTGTCTCAAGTGCAATGTTCATGGCATCTAATTCTGCTTGGAAAATTGTGCAATAGTTTTCACATGTTGCACTTTTCTCAAGCCATTTTTTTTTGGTCATGGAAGATCAGGTAATATAACATCATAATCGGTTAATATTTACTAATTCTTTTAACAAGTCATCTATTAAACCTATTTATTATGTTTAAGTGTTGAGTTTTTCCTGAAGCCACGTTGATGAGGGCAAGTGCATTATGTTTGTCTAGGTATTTACTATTAACTATTACTATTTACTATATTAAATGTTGCAAATATTTTGCAAGTAATGGAAACAGATCTATAATTTCCAGTGACAGATTTAATGCTTTTGTTTAAAAAAAAAACAGGGTCGGGAGTTACATTTGTCCGTTGTCAATCTAGATAAAAGACCGGTTCATTTATTTCGTTATTTCAAGGTAGTATCCTGCTAAGTATCCTGCTAAGTATCCTGCTAAGTATGCTGCTAAGTATCCTGCTAAGTATCCTGCTAAGTATCCTGCTAAGTATCCTGCTAAGTATCCTGCTAAGTATTCTGCTAAGTATCCTGCTAAGTATCCTGCTAAGTATCCTGCTAAGTATCCTGCTAAGTATCCTGCTAAGTATCCTGCTAAGTATCCTGCTAAGTATCCTGCTAAGTATCCTGCTAAGTGGTCTCATGAAGCTTTCGTCTTAGCAGTGTCAACAAGTTGTAAGAGCAATACACTTTTCTCATTTCGCCAGTAGATGGTTTCTGTACATTAAGATGAAACGACGGAAACGATTATTGCTAGGCTCATTCTTAGACAGATCGACATTCTAGTTTTGTTCACTTATTTATAGGCCTACATTGTTTTCTAAACAAACAAATAAAACAATAAAAAAACATATGTGAATAATTGAGTCTTTTAATTTTTATGAATTATTCATAGCTTGCCAGTTGATGTCCATGAAATAAATGTATGAATCACAATAAGTGCCACACACAATTTCGAATCCATTAGATGTGACATTTTGTTTGTAAAAGTAGAATCTAGTATTATAACTTCTATCTAGATCAAGTAACTTTAATTGGAGTGTGACTGATGGTGTTTTAGGGTAAGGTGTTGCGAATGAGACAGAGTGGATTGATTCCTTTGATCCCGGGCATGGAATGTGAGGAGTATTAGGTTCGTAGTTAGAAGAAGAGCCACAGTTTATGGTTCCTTCTTGCACTCGAGGATGAACGGCCATTAACTCGGATTTGGCTTCAGCTATTTCTTCCGTAGAATTCTTTAAAATCTCTTGTTGGTATTTTAATTGACTGCCTAAGTTTCTTAAAAATCTGTTTTGTTTTTCGTTCACCAGGGCCTGTGTTCTTACAAAGTTTAACAGATCTTCACTCGTAGGTTCTTCTAAACAAACAGATAAATTGGTTTGAAAAAGAGTGAGTTTTTCAATCAGTTACGAGCATGCGCATAGCAACTGTACTCTCCATTCTGTGCTCGGGTAGGTAGTTTCCAGGTCAAAACAATAAAAGAAGCGCTCTGATTGGACAGTCTGCCTTCAACGTCATAATCGTCATTATGGTATACAACTTTCTCTTTAGTCTTCTCGTTGACAAATCCAAGGGAAACGCTGGGACCTGAAATATTGGAAAGCTAGTAAAATTCACTATTTAGATGTTTAAAATTAATTTCTTTTTTTCTATACGCATCAGCTAAACATTCTCATTATTTAAGTTCATCTTAAACAAAATATACATTGTAACTCAGTGAGTAGGCCTACACTTGTGATTTATTGAGGACAATAGTAAATTGAAAATAAAATTTTACCTTTCAAAATATAGATAGCTTTTGGAAAATAGCCAGTTTTCTAAACAATGGAAATTTTAAACATATTTAGAAAACAATATAAGTTTGATCACATTATAATATTTGACCAAAGTTTAGTTTTTATCTTATCTTATATATTACAGACGCTCCTTCTATGAAGAAGATTATTGCGTTCTACGCTCATCCATTATCCGAGCCCAGTCTTGCATTTTATTAACATTTTGATATGATCTTAAGTTACTGGTCTTCCTGGTTTGTTGAGGCAACCCATTCCGTGCCCAAACACCACTCGGGAAGAAATAGTATTTATATGCATTTGTTCTCGCATAAGGGATAAGAAAAGTGTTTCTGCCCTTATGTTTATCTTAGCATTGCAATGGGTTGTTATTGGGATGTATTTCTAAATTATAGTTGAATGCCTTATCAACACGAAAAAGTTACAATTTATACATGATGATATACTGTGATTTATGATATAGATATAATGTTGAAAAGTATTTTAATGATTCAGTTGTGTTAAAAATTTGTGACCGTAAATGTAAACCATGCAAAAGAAAAATTGAAACATAAAAATGTTTTTAAAATATTATATAGCTTTAAAAAATGTATGTAGTGTCATTTTTTTATATTTTGTAATTTCATAAAAACGTAGATCTAGTTTGGTGTTGTTTTTTTTACATTTTACTATACGCCCTACCTCAAAAGAACAGTTCAACTTTAGCGGAAATAATGAATTTGTTCCTTCTTGAACGAATGATAAATCAGAAGCTAGAAAGAATAAAATAATAATACAAAAATTACGAAACTTAAATAAATAAAGTTACTATTACCAAAGACTATAATAAGATGGACCGCTTGCTTTAATATCTCTGCTACTTCATGACTAGAATGACTTCTTTTCGGAATTCCCGATTTTCTTTTGTATTGTACACTTTCGTTTTATTTAATCGCTACGATTTTCTCAATTAAAAATTATAATAAAAAGCAAAAGTTGTATACATCGGAAACATTAAGGCAGACGTAGGATCGTAGAAGTCAGCGTTATTGGACGCGCACGAAAAAAAAAAGAACATTCTAAAAATAGAGCAAGCGGTCCATCTTATTATAGTCTTTGTTTAAACTAATACAAGCCTTGGCGATACTAATATAGGCACCAAAACTATAACTCTCTTCCTCTCACGACATGTTTCTCTCTCTCTCTTATATATATATTATATATATTATTTTTTGTTCTTTATCCATACGTATTGAGTAGTCGGTAGTAGTATTCATTGCAAATCGAATATTTAGAAGAAAAAATATGTCGAAGGCAAAAAATATTTAGCTTAAAACATATGTTAAAATTAGAAATACACCAAAAAAAGGTTGGCATAAATAGACCAGTAAACCAATATTTAGTAATCTTCTAGAAGTAAATGAAACAAAAACTCAACTGTAAAATGTAGTTGAAAAAAACTAACAAAGAGAATGTTAGACGTGTAGTTTATTGTTTCAACTTACCCAAGCAAATGGTTATAAGGCAGGACGTTTTCAGGAAATTAAGAAACAATCTCGTAGACATTTTTCAGAAAATATTTTCTTGCGGACTCAAAGTAGTACTGACAAAACTGGTGATAAATATATATATATAGAGATAAATATATAGATAAAATTAGAAGAGACATAAGATATATGAGTTGTTTTTTTTAATGCATAGATCACTTGAACCGAAGATGGACTGCTTGCTTTGATATTTCTGCTATTTGATAACTTGAAACACTTAGTTTGGGAATTTCCGATCGCACTAAGTCCTCTAGACTTCCGGTTTAGTAATTCCCTTTGATTTTCTCAATGGAAAATTAAGATTAAAATCGAAAGTTGTACCATAGACTATAATTTACATGGACCGCTTGCTTTAGTTTTTACATAGACTATAATATACATGGACCGCTTGCTTTAGTATTTCCATAGACTATAATATACATGGACCGATTGCTTTAGTATTTACATAGACTATAATATACATGGACCGCTTGCTTTATTATTTACATAGACTATAATATACATGGACCGCTTGCTTTAGTATTTACAAAGACTATAATATACATGGACCGCTTGCTTTAGTATTTACATAGAATATAATATACATGGACCGCTTGCTTTAGTATTTACATAGACTATAATATACATGGACCGATTGCTTTAGTATTTACATAGACTATAATATACATGGACCGATTGCTTTAGTATTTACACAGACTATAATATACATGGACCGCTTGCTTTAGTATTTACATAGACTATAATATACATGGACCGCTTGCTTTAGTATTTCCATAGACTATAATATACATGGACCGCTTGCTTTAGTATTTCCATAGACTATAATATACATGGACCGCTTGCTTTAGTATTTCCATAGACTATAATATACATGGACCGCTTGCTTTAGTATTTCCATAGACTATAATATACATGCACCGATTGCTTTAGTATTTCCATAGACTATAATATACATGGACCGCTTGCTTTAGTATTTACATAGACTATAATATACATGGACCGATTGCTTTAGTAATTACATAGACTATAATATACATGGACCGATTGCTTTAGTATTTACATAGACTATAATATACATGGACCGATTGCTTTAGTATTTACATAGACTATAATATACATGGACCGCTTGCTTTAGTATTTACATAGACTATAATATACATGGACCGCTTGCCTTAGTATTTACATAGACTATAATATACATGGACCGCTTGCTTTAGTATTTCCATAGACTATAATATACATGGAACGATTGCTTTAGTATTTACATAGACTATAATATACATGGACCGCTTGCTTTAGTATTTACATAGACCATAATATACATGGACCGATTGCTTTAGTATTTACATAGACCATAATATACATGGACCGCTTGCTTTAGTATTTCCATAGACTATAATATACATGGACCGATTGCTTTAGTATTTCCATAGACTATAATATACATGGACCGCTTGCTTTAGTATTTCCATAGACTATAATATACATGGACCGATTGCTTTAGTATTTCCATAGACTATAATATACATGGACCGATTGCTTTAGTATTTCCATAGACTATAATATACATGGACCGATTGCTTTAGTATTTCCATAGACTATAATATACATGGACCGATTGCTTTAGTATTTCCATAGACTATAATATACATGGACCGATTGCTTTAGTATTTACATAGACTATAATATACATGGACCGCTTGCTTTAGTATTTCCATAGACTATAATATACATGGACCGATTGCTTTAGTATTTCCATAGACTATAATATACATGGACCGATTGCTTTAGTATTTCCATAGACTATAATATACATGGACCGATTGCTTTAGTATTTCCATAGACTATAATATACATGGACCGATTGCTTTAGTATTTCCATAGACTATAATATACATGGACCGATTGCTTTAGTATTTCCATAGTGTTACGTCCACAATCCCCTTGTGGCCAGAGCTGTGTAGATCTTGCTGATAATTCTCGTCAGTCCTAGGGGAGACTTTAATTATTAGTATTTATGTTTCAGTATTACACGAACTCTTCTTATAGTCCTGGGCACAAATTCAGTATTTGTATTCCAACATTTCCTTTCTTGTAAATTATGGTAGTAGATAAATCTTATAGTAATGTATACAACACAATAGGATAGTAACTTGACAAAGAAGCTTCAGTGTAACTGTTGTTGATAGTTTATTTCAGGTGGTATGTTCAATATATACAATATATCTATTATGTACAGTTAGAATAAAATAGTGCAAACACAAACGTTCAAAGGAACATGTTTTGAAACTCTCTGTCTTTCAGACAAAACAAATCATTAAATACTATCCGAGTGGTGCAAGGGACAGACCCACTACCAGTAGGGGTGAAAATCATGGTAACATTACAAAACTCATAACAAAACGATATGAACTTCCCCTATTAAATAATGAGTCGTTCCCAGACTCTGAGAATTTGAGATCAACACAGAATCCCAGCATTACCTAGAACCTTTCGTTTTCCTACTAAACGTCCTAATATCGCGTGTAGTAAGAAAAGAGAGAGAGAGGAGAATAAACATTGCGTATTCCAATTCTTGGAAAAACAATATACATGACACGCCCCCACCCAATGAAAGAAATAATGTACCATAATTACCCAAGTAATACTCAACATGGTACATTTTTCGTACTTAACACTATCGTTTTAACAACCATCAATCAATGGAAGATTATAAGACAATTTAAGCAAACATGGCTCACTGGCACAACTAAATTATAAAAAGTGTCACTACCCAATGGTAATTGTGATTATAACGTGATGGACAAATATTTCCCCGTTAGTATTAATATTAACTAATGTCTCAACAAGTACAAATAATTCAAAAATATTCTAGTCATTCTTATTTTAACTATGTACAGTTGTGTGGATTTCCACCAAAATTTGCAAAAAGTTTTAATCTATTAAACAAATATAACATTGCTCAAACTCTTGTCAATTTCCAACAGTTTACTTCTAATATACAAACCAAAAGATAAGTAATACATAACTCGAATCAAACTATAGGTTACTTCCCCTTTAAATTACAGTGTCAACTTGACATTAACAGGGTTCATACCTAAGATGATGATACTTCCCCTTTTCTCAAATACGAGGAGAAAATACACTCTAGTTACGATTACTACAGTAATCTAAATATTAAAATGTAATCCACTATTATGCGTTTTCGGCAAATTTAAAAGTTTAATATAAAAGATTGTTCAGGGTTGAATGAGTGCACACCTTTAGGTACCTTTGTTTCCCTCCATTCCCGGATATATGGAATATATAACAACCTATATACAACATAGTGAATATCCACTAGTTTTTCCCATTCTATTACCATGATATAACAATTTAGCAATAGATTTCCAATATTATCTATTAATTTATACCAATTAAGATTACATCTCTTTCTAAGATAAAAATTGTACATATTATTATTTAGTTCCATTCATTAACTAAAATAAAACAAGATAATAAATCAACTATCTCAAAGTTTTCCCACTTAATTGCATGTGATGACAATTACTATTATCCATCCATATCAAGTAAATACGTGCATATTATATATTTATTGCATCATGCATCAACATTTAAATGGAATTTCTCTTCCATAATCAAATGAATTGAATCAAATGAATTTAAAATATATCAGAACATCAATATTATACATGATTATAAAAATTATTAATACTTTCAAAAGACTTGACTTCTGTATGATACAAGTATTCTATAGGTATTCCATAATCAAAATTCAAACGAATGATAGGTTATCATGACACATTCTTAATGAATAAGTGAGATGATCTGAAAAAGAAGTATAGGGTTATTCAGTCAATCATGTAGCACCCGAGATAGAGTATCAGCTATGACCTTGTCTCTATCTTGTCGATGATACGGGGAATGGGATACCAGTCGGTCTTTGTCAAATTACTTAATTTCCCAAAGTCTCTATAAAACTGCAGTGTGTGGTCGGCTTTTGGTACCATCACACAGGGTGTAGACCATTTGCTATCACATTTTCCTCCTATGTCATCTTCTAACATATACTTTACATTTAATTTAATATGCTCAGGTCTGATGGGGTCAAATGGATGCTGTTTAATAGACCTGGCACCCTCGGTTAACACTACATCGTGCTCTATGACATGTGTCCTACTGGGAACATTTGTAAACATTGACTTATTTTCATGTACCAGCTCAATAATCTTCTCCTTATCTTCTACCGGAGGATGTTCTAGCCTTGTATCTAAACTCTTAAGGGCATCTGTATTATTAAGTTTACTTTCTGCAAACTTATATTCTATCCTAGATAAATCCGTCGGGACCCTAGCTAATGAAATCATGGGGACCTCCCGTGGTTTACTCTTTTCCCTGGAAACATAGGGCTTAAGTAAATTAATATGGCATACCCTCTGTTTTTGTCTCCGGTCAGGAGTCTTTATCAAATAATTGACCTCGCCAAGCTTTGACTCTATCTCATAGGGTCCACTAAACTTTGCACTTAAAGGCTGATTTTGCAAAGGTAGAAACACAAGAACTTTGTCACCTGGTGCAAAAGTTCTAGCTGTAGCTTTACGGTCATAGTTCTGTCTCATACGCTCCTGCATCTGTGGAAAATGAATCTTCACATGGTTAAAAGCATGATAAAGCCTATTTTTAAATTTATCTACATATGACAAAAGTCCAATCGGTTCACTGTCCGTTAGCCAAGTTTCATGTAGAAGTTTCAACGGACCTCTGACTGAGTGTCCATACACAAGTTCGAATGGGCTAAACCCCAGGGATTCCTGAGTGGCCTCCCTTGCAGCGAACAGTACATAAGGCACACCCTTATCCCAGTCTTTCTCGTTTTCATAACAGTACTTTTTAAGCATCGATTTTAATGTCTGATGAAACCTTTCCAGAGCTCCCTGGCTCTCAGGATGATAGGCACTTGATAGCCTATGGCTTATCCCTAATTGTTCCATGACTTGTTTGAAAATGTTCGAAGTAAAGTTAGTCCCCTGGTCGGACTGTACTGTCTTCGGTAGGCCATAACGTGTGAAGAAATTTGTTAGGGCGTCTACCACCTTCACTGTTGTTATGTTCCGCAACGGAATGGCTTCCGGGAAGCGAGTGGATGAACACATGACTGTGAGCAGGTATTGAAAACCGGCTTTTGTTTTCGGCAACGGGCCCACGCAATCAATGAGTATACGACTGAATGGTTCGTCGAACGCTGGTATCGGCTGGAGTGGAGCGACAGGAATTCGTTGGTTAGGACGTCCTACCATTTGGCATACGTGGCAAGTCTTGCAGTATTGTTCGACATCTCTTCTCAGTCCTGGCCAGTAGAAGTAAGGGAGGATACGGTGGTGCGTTTTCCGGACTCCCATGTGACCAGCGAAAGGAAGATCATGCGCCATACGCAGTATATCTTGACGATAGCACTTAGGTATTACAATCTGGTGAATACTGTCCCACTCGTTTGTACCTGAGTTGAGCGGTTTCGACTTTCTCATCAATACTTCATCTTTCATGTAGAAACATTCCGCCATTGCATCTGCAGTCTTTTCGTCAACAGCTTTCATTCTGAGTTGCATTATTACTTCGTCATTCAATTGTTCTTTCACCAATTTCTGCTTTGGTGACAAAATGTTATCGTTTTCGGTTGCATCACCAGTTGTTAGTTCAGCAAAGAACGTAGCACTTAAATCGATGTCAGGTGTTTCTGTTATCACTGTTTCATTCGCATGTGTGTCTTCAGAACAGACAAACACATCTTTCGTTGCACTACACGGCGTAGCAGGAGTCTTTACCGACTTCTTTTTATGCATTGCTCTTGTCAGTGCACATGTTGGGCGTTCATTGGCAGGACGTAGGTTTTTGTCCTCCGCCATCTTTGTCTCCAACACTTTAACCATGGGCTCGACAGTGACTCTGCCGCCCATAATGTCATTTCCTAATATCATGGAAACGCCTTTGACGGGTAGTGCGCGCCACACTCCCACTACGATGTTACCTGTAAAAATATCCGACTCGAGTTTTATTCTGTGCAGTGGAGCTTCCACAGCCTCCATACTAGCACCTCTCAGCACAACAGACTCACCGGTACTGGTGGCATCCGTTAACGGCACACTGCCCTCCAGGATCACGCTGACAGCAGAACCCGTGTCACGTAATATCTGTATTTTCTTCTTGCTGAGTACATCGACTTCTGTCGACACTGTCCCCTCGTAGACAAAGGGTCGAAAATCGGATAGGTCGTCCTCTTCCGGGACTTCAGGAACCATCTGTTCCTCACGGCCTTCTGAAAGCATAATAGATTGAGTACAGCTATTCTCTTTTACCTTAGATAGACTGTTCTCAAAAACCATCGACTCCACAACTATGGGCGATGCCGGCCGCATTTCTTTTGAGTTTCTTGACCCTGTGTTGCACACTTCTTCTGTCTGCTTGCTATCTTTCTGCACTCTGGCACAGTGTAGAATAGCACCTTGCTTCTTGGTAAGGATCCAACAATCTTTCTTCATGTGGCCCTCTTTCTTGCAATTGAAACATACCACCTTTGCTTTATTTACATCTGTCTGCTTCCTGAAATGAACTAAGTTACTATTATTATTTACACCACTGTTCTTATTATTGTTTTCGCTTGTCTCTTTTGGTTTACTAGCCTCCTTGGGCTCTGGTTTGTGCACTTTGGGTTTGTCAGCATAATATGGCTTTATGCTGGCGTGAATTATGGCATAGTTATCTGCCAATCTAGCAGCTTCATGCACATCTTCAACCCCTCGGTCTGAGATGTGGGTTTTAATATCCACTCGAATACAATCATTGAATTCCTCAAACAATATTAGGTTCTTGAGTTTATCAAACTCACTTACATTCTGTGACCTTAGCCACTGTTCTAACATTTTCTCCTTTTGTCTCAAAAAGTCTACATGAGTTTGATCATATGCCTTCTTTCTGTCTCTAAATAGCTTTCTATATTTTTCTGGTGTCAGGGAATAACTGTTTAGCACCCTATCTTTGATTACTTCATAGTCATTTATTTCCTCGGGTGTTAAACTCAACACTACGTCCAATGCTTTTCCTTTGTTGAGAGTTGACCTTAACAATAAAGCCATCTTATCATCAGGGAACTGATAATCTACAGCTATCCTCTCAAAAAGCAAAAAGAAATCTTGAACATCTTCTTCTCTGAATATAGGCAAGTGTTGCTTCATTGCGCTAATATCCATACCATTGCTGTCCCTACGATGGTCAGGTCTGTTCATGCGTGCCATCTCTATTCTTTCTCTGCTTTCAATCCTAATTCTTTCATTTTCCCTTTCAGTTTCTATCCTAATTCTTTCATTTTCCCTTTCAGTTTCTATCCTCATTCTTTCCAATTCCATTCTCTTCATAGCTAATTGGAATTTTAGGTTTTCACTCAAACCTTCATCTTCATCATTGTTTGATGATCTAGATGACATATTTCTTACCTCGTCTCCGTGGGCAATTACCTCGCCCCCACTGGGAGCTACATAACCTTCATTGATATCGTTCTGTCCCACTTCAACTACACTACCAGTGTTCATGGCATTCTGCCCGTTCAAACATGTCATAATGTCTTTGGTCAAACGATTACGATTAGGTCTTGCCTGTCCTGCCTCAATACCAAAGGACTCAGCTAATTCTTTTAGTTCAGCAAATGACATGGCATTAAGTTCCTCACTTGATATATTCGAAGCCATAGTATAGCGTTCGAAATATTTGTGATAGTAGAGTAGTATATATTGTATAATAAAATATAAAGTTCCAACTTACGATTTGTCCAGAAATTTGCACAATATAATATTAAACACTTCGTGGAATCTTCACACTTCCCAAGGAATAAAAACGCAAACCAGTTCTCTCCTCTTTTTAAAAAAAATAGTTTCACAGTCCTGAAAACGAAACACAAATATGCCGCTCTCAGTACTACTAATGTCACAAAATATTTATAGGTCAGGAAAAAATATAACTCAAATTTTCCAGACGAGATCAACAAATTTTTTTCAATCCTAGATCAAGAAAAGTAGAACTCAAATCTACCGAACGAGACTACCAAATCTTGTCAATCCTAGGTCAGGAAAAGTAGAACTCAAATATACCGGGCGAGACCACCAAATTTTGTTACGTCCACAATCCCCTTGTGGCCAGAGCTGTGTAGATCTTGCTGATAATTCTCGTCAGTCCTAGGGGAGACTTTAATTATTAGTATTTATGTTTCAGTATTACACGAACTCTTCTTATAGTCCTGGGCACAAATTCAGTATTTGTATTCCAACATTTCCTTTCTTGTAAATTATGGTAGTAGATAAATCTTATAGTAATGTATACAACACAATAGGATAGTAACTTGACAAAGAAGCTTCAGTGTAACTGTTGTTGATAGTTTATTTCAGGTGGTATGTTCAATATATACAATATATCTATTATGTACAGTTAGAATAAAATAGTGCAAACACAAACGTTCAAAGGAACATGTTTTGAAACTCTCTGTCTTTCAGACAAAACAAATCATTAAATACTATCCGAGTGGTGCAAGGGACAGACCCACTACCAGTAGGGGTGAAAATCATGGTAACATTACAAAACTCATAACAAAACGATATGAACTTCCCCTATTAAATAATGAGTCGTTCCCAGACTCTGAGAATTTGAGATCAACACAGAATCCCAGCATTACCTAGAACCTTTCGTTTTCCTACTAAACGTCCTAATATCGCGTGTAGTAAGAAAAGAGAGAGAGAGGAGAATAAACATTGCGTATTCCAATTCTTGGAAAAACAATATACATGACAATAGACTATAATATACATGGACCGATTGCTTTAGTATTTACATAGACTATAATATACATGGACCGATTGCTTTAGTATTTCCATAGACTATAATATACATGGACCGCTTGCTTTAGTATTTACATAGACTATAATATACATGGAACGCTTGCTTTAGTATTTACATAGACTATAATATACATGGACCGCTTGCTTTAGTATTTACATAGACTATAATATACATGGACCGCTTGCTTTAGTATTTACATAGACTATAATATACATGGACCGCTTGCTTTAGTATTTACATAGACTATAATATACATGGACCGCTTGCTTTAGTATTTACATAGACTATAATATACATGGACCGCTTGCTTTAGTATTTCCATAGACTATAATATACATGGACCGCTTGCTCTAGTATTTACATAGACTATAATATACATGGACCGCTTGCTTTAGTATTTACATAGACTATAATATACATGGACCGCTTGCTTTAGTATTTCCATAGACTATAATATACATGGACCGCTTGCTTTAGTATTTACATAGACTATAATATACATGGACCGATTGCTTTAGTATTTCCATAGACTATAATATACATGGACCGATTGCTTTAGTATTTCCATAGACTATAATATACATGGACCGCTTGCTTTAGTATTTACATAGACTATAATATACATGGAACGCTTGCTTTAGTATTTCCATAGACTATAATATACATGGACCGCTTGCTTTAGTATTTACATAGACTATAATATACATGGACCGCTTGCTTTAGTATTTCCATAGACTATAATATACATGGACCGCTTGCTTTAGTATTTACATAGACTATAATATACATGGACCGCTTGCTTTAGTATTTACATAGACTATAATATACATGGACCGCTTGCTTTAGTATTTACATAGACTATAATATACATGGACCGCTTGCTTTAGTATTTACATAGACTATAATATACATGGACCGCTTGCTTTAGTATTTACATAGACTATAATATACATGGACCGCTTGCTTTAGTATTTACATAGACTATAATATACATGGACCGCTTGCTTTAGTATTTCCATAGACTATAATATACATGGACCGCTTGCTTTAGTATTTACATCGACTATAATATACATGGACCGCTTGCTTTAGTATTTACATAGACTATAATATACATGGACCGCTTGCTTTAGTATTTACATAGACTATAATATACATGGACCGCTTGCTTTAGTATTTCCATAGACTATAATATACATGGACCGCTTGCTTTAGTATTTACATAGACTATAATATACATGGACCGCTTGCTTTAGTATTTACATAGACTATAATATACATGGACCGCTTGCTTTAGTATTTACATAGACTATAATATACATGGACCGCTTGCTTTAGTATTTACATAGACTATAATATACATGGACCGCTTGCTTTAGTATTTCCATAGACTATAATATACATGGACCGCTTGCTTTAGTATTTACATAGACTATAATATACATGGACCGCTTGCTTTAGTATTTACATAGACTATAATATACATGGACCGCTTGCTTTAGTATTTACATAGACTATAATACACATGGACCGCTTGCTTTAGTATTTACATAGACTATAATACACATGGACCGATTGCTTTAGTATTTACATAGACTATAATACACATGGACCGATTGCTTTAGTATTTACATAGACTATAATATACATGGACCGATTGCTTTAGTATTTACATAGACTATAATATACATGGACCGCTTGCTTTAGTATTTACATAGACTATAATATACATGGAACGATTGCTTTAGTATTTACATAGACTATAATATACATGGAACGATTGCTTTAGTATTTACATAGACTATAATATACATGGACCGCTTGCTTTAGTATTTACATAGACTATAATATACATGGACCGCTTGCTTTAGTATTTACATAGACCATAATATACATGGACCGATTGCTTTAGTATTTACATAGACCATAATATACATGGACCGCTTGCTTTAGTATTTCCATAGACCATAATATACATGGACCGATTGCTTTAGTATTTCCATAGACTATAATATACATGGACCGATTGCTTTAGTATTTCCATAGACTATAATATACATGGACCGATTGCTTTAGTATTTCCATAGACTATAATATACATGGACCGATTGCTTTAGTATTTCCATAGACTATAATATACATGGACCGATTGCTTTAGTATTTCCATAGACTATAATATACATGGACCGATTGCTTTAGTATTTCCATAGACTATAATATACATGGACCGATTGCTTTAGTATTTACATAGACTATAATATACATGGACCGCTTGCTTTAGTATTTACATAGACTATAATATACATGGACCGATTGCTTTAGTATTTCCATAGACTATAATATACATGGACCGATTGCTTTAGTATTTCCATAGACTATAATATACATGGACCGATTGCTTTAGTATTTCCATAGACTATAATATACATGGACCGATTGCTTTAGTATTTCCATAGACTATAATATACATGGACCGATTGCTTTAGTATTTCCATAGACTATAATATACATGGACCGATTGCTTTAGTATTTCCATAGACTATAATATACATGGACCGATTGCTTTAGTATTTCCATAGACTATAATATACATGGACCGATTGCTTTAGTATTTCCATAGACTATAATATACATGGACCGCTTGCTTTAGTATTTACATAGACTATAATATACATGGAACGCTTGCTTTAGTATTTACATAGACTATAATATACATGGACCGCTTGCTTTAGTATTTACATAGACTATAATATACATGGACCGCTTGCTTTAGTATTTACATAGACTATAATATACATGGACCGCTTGCTTTAGTATTTACATAGACTATAATATACATGGACCGCTTGCTTTAGTATTTCCATAGACTATAATATACATGGACCGCTTGCTTTAGTATTTACATAGACTATAATATACATGGACCGCTTGCTTTAGTATTTACATAGACTATAATATACATGGACCGCTTGCTTTAGTATTTACATAGACTATAATATACATGGACCGCTTGCTTTAGTATTTACATAGACTATAATATACATGGACCGCTTGCTTTAGTATTTACATAGACTATAATATACATGGACCGCTTGCTTTAGTATTTACATAGACTATAATATACATGGACCGCTTGCTTTAGTATTTACATAGACTATAATATACATGGACCGCTTGCTTTAGTATTTACATAGACTATAATACACATGGACCGCTTGCTTTAGTATTTACATAGACTATAATATACATGGACCGCTTGCTTTAGTTTTTTATGCTATTATCTTATTTTTTTTGCAATTCCCGATTCTAAATAAATTAATTGTCATACAAGTTCCGTTTTATTAAATCGCATTTTTTTCGACTTTAAATGAATACTTGTAGGCCTATTAATATAATTAATCCTATTATCATTGACTATAATAAGATGGACCGCCTGCTCTATTTTTAGAACTTATGTTCTTTTCCGTGAGCGCACAACACTGATCTATAAATGTTTCCGCTCTGTACAACTTTCAATTTTAATTTTTCATTGAGAAAATCATAGCGATGAAATAAAACGGAACTTGTATATTAATAACTGTATTTCTTGTATAGCAATTACGTTATTTAGAATCGGGAATTCTGAACATCAGTGTTTCGGGTCATCATATAGCAGAAATACTAAAGCAAGCGATCCATGTATATTATAGTCTATGGTTGTATACAGCGAAAGTCTTTGGGGAAGTTTAGGAGTCATTAAAGACAGTGTTATTTTGGCTGCGCACGGAAAAAACAAACAAGTGTTTAGCTCTAAAAATAGAACAAGTGGTCCATCTCAATATAGTCTTTGGTTTAACACAAATAGAAATGTGTCAGCACAACAACAATACGACAAGTAAAATTTTTAAAATCCTAAAAAGCACATTCTGTTTGAATTGCTTGCTATGTTTAATCCCTTGACAAATCGTTCATAACACGAAAAGTTGAATTAAACTATGTTTTTGCTCGCGTATCTCTTAACCCTTCCCGTACCGACCTACTTCTATCTATGCTGCCTTCAGTTCCGCTATATACGCGCCCGGGACTGTAAGGGTTAATATTTAGAAATGTACTGCAATATGAAACTTACATTGAATACTATGTATACTGAATATACAGCAATCTTGAACAAATCTTATATTGAACAAATTCTAAATGCATTTATATCCCTTTCGTAATGGATTGTCCAGATGTTACCTAATTTCGTAATGTGCTTGTATTTTTATACTTATGTTTAGCTTTGTCAAAGCATTAAAACGTACAGCTTGGAATATTAAACAAACTTCACCTGGCGTTAGATGTTCATCTCTTTTTGACTTGCAACAGTTCGGTTCCTAATTACTAGTCCCTGTTGAGCTGATGATGCGGGAAGGATTGGGCCTTCGAACCTCGGGCCTTAGTTTAGTGACATGAAAACAGCTGGCGGTAAGAGGCGACAAATTTGATTTCATGCCACCAAACTAATGACCGAGGGCCTAATGAACTGACACCCTTTTCGAGCTTTGCCATCACGCGGAACATGCATTCAATGAAAAGCAAAAACTTTGTTAATAATTTATGTCATGTCAAAGTGGCTAGATGTCGCAATGCTAGTCCAGGGGTCGGCAACCTACAGCATGTGTGCCAGACTTGGCACGCAGAGCGATTTTCAATGGCACGCGGAACATACAAAAACCACAATAATTTATGTCACTTCTATGAAACATTGATTGCTAGAACATAATGACTTGTAGGCTTTTGGCACGCTGAATGAATTAGAAATTCTACTTTGGCACACTGGTATCAAAATGTTACCGACCCCTGTGCTAATATATTCATTGCGCAAACCATCTGAATGCTAAACGAAAAAGTAATCCAATGACATTTATGTCCATATTCGAATCAGTGTGTCTATTTATCTTATCTTATCTTATCTTATCTTATCTTATCTTCTTCTTCATATTATTGTGGAGACCCGTTAGGACCGAGGAAAAAGTCCACAATTTAACTACACATAAAATGTTATAACATACAAAGAAGAATTACATACAGATGACGGTATTTCAGTTGAGGTATTTAGTCCAACCCTTTAGTAAAGATTTGAAAGCCGGTACAGATGGGGCAGTGGTGGAGGCTTGGTCCAGTGTGTTCCACAGTCTAATCGCTGTATTTGAATCAATGTGTCAATTAGTGTATTCAGCTATCCATTGTTAGTTGAAAGTAGGACTGCGTGCGTGTGTATGTACAAGTAAGGACAACTCGTCAAACTACCCCCCCCCCCCTCACCCCTCTCTTTCGACCCCGGAAACGTAACAAGACCAACATACACAAAATGAAATGTCACAAGTTTCTTGATCAAGATTCTGTAAACTTCTTTTTCAGTAGTCTTGATAACTTGTCACCATTAACTTAATACATTTATGTCAATAAAAAAAAATCTAATTATTCGAAAGTCGTAAAATCTGGCGTTACTATTATAGCAATACAGAACAACTGAAAAGGGAAAAGGACATGTAAATATGTTTAGTCTGGCATTGACTGTAAGAAAGTAAACTGCTCTGCAGACTGGTTCATAGAAGAAAGAAGTCTTATCACATCTTATCAAGTAAACGTTCTTTTAATATATTATTGAATATTTAAATATTCATATAAAAATATTTGTAAAAAAATAGACACAAACTTAAAAAAACAAACAGAAATAATAGTTCAATTTAGACAGTAATATTTATTTTTATGTCAAAATAATATACACAAATAAAAGAATAGACAAGTTCTGATAAATTTGTCAAGACTTTAAAGTAACCAAATAGAATCTAGCGAATCCTGGACGTACAGGTACGGTCTCACTGACTGCAGATGAATGTAGCGGAGCGGACCACATTTTTCTCCACTGTCTTGATCCTGGCGCGCTTTTCTCCCGCAAGCCTGGAACCTTCTTTGATTCCTGGCCTATCCTGTGCCAAGATCTCCCAACTGTTTGGGTCAATTTGGAGGTGCTTCATATCTCTTTTACAGACATCCGCAAATCTCAGTTTTGGACGTCTAGCAGGTCTTTTTCCCGAAGCTAGCGTTCCAAAAAGGATGTCCTGTGGAAGTCGACCCTGTGCCATTCGGCGTACATTACCTAGCCAGCTGAGATGTCTGTTGCTGAAAATAATGCGGATCTCTTGGATGTCTCAAAGGGCTCTGATTGTGCTCCATTAAACTTCACTGTGCACATGGTATTCTCATGAAAACAGGCAATGAAAGAGTAATTTCCTTGGATTTTTTAGGCACTTTTTTTAAAGAGTATCCTTACCACGGGATACCCCACCTCACATTCCATGACAGCCAACCAGTTGGTCCGCGGCCGGTAATTCAGTATTCACGGCTAACCCTTATATCTAAAGGTTATTCCCCTATCCGCCACCTGGGGACGCGCTTGGTAGGAGATGATAGCTCCCCCAAGAGGGAAGAGAACAACGTCAAGAGAATTATCTTTCCGGACAGACATCTTACTCCCCACATTGACCCTCCTCCTATAGAATACCAAGAGAATTTCTTTCTGCTTATGTAAGGCTACCTTTACTGGCCTTATATAAGGTTACCATTTCTCACTCAAGGGTCATAGATGCCAGTTATAAGGACATTGGTATCACACATTTGCTAGACCCTCCAGGAAGGCATATCAAATGCATGTAAACTAAATTAAATCTACTTCTAACTTCCGCGTTAGCCCACAAGTTTCTGGTTCAAAATAAAAGATTTCTAAATATTCATGCCAAATTCGCACAAATCAAGTCATTAAATGTCTTGCAAATGAAATTAAAACTTAGAAAAACAAATTAAACGCGTTTTTTTACTGTTAAACATTTCATTCATTTTGTTAGCGCATGTTAGTATCGGTTAGTTTATATAGGTTAGGGAAGGTAACCCTTGACCTGTGATCTTTAAGTTCTTAGTACAACAATGGCGGATCTCTTCAGCTTCTCCCCCGTGAAGTCTTATCACTTATCTATAAAAAGAATGGATTGCGCCTTCTTAATAAATTGGTTTGAAAAAAGTGAAGAAAGACACTGATCTATAGAAGAAAGGTAAAACTAAACATTTCCACTGCACTTACAGATCTAAACAAAATTGTGTCTTAAAACTTATTGCGCGCTACTGATTTATAAATAGATCATTGATATACAGTGCCTTAGTGTAGAATTGAACTTATATATACACAATCTACGATCATAATAATGACATCTAGTTGAGAATTGTCAAAGCATAGACTATAATATACATGGACTGCTTGCTTTAGTTTTTCTGCTATATGATGACTCGATAGACTGCTTATTTCGGAATTCCCGATTCTAAATGAAGTAATTGTAATACAAATTCCGTTTTATTGAATCGCACTATTTTTTTAGAATTTTGTGCGTCAATCTATGACTATGATATGGACGCTATGGATGAGGAAGTTTTTGTTGATGAATTGAAAGGCATACTGGAGGTAAATGTTCAAATTAAATAATTACTTATTGAAAAAGTATGGAGTTAATATGTTAGACTCATGTTCGGTGAATATTATAGTCTATGGTATTTCTGCTATATGATGACTTGAAACACTGATGATCGGAATTCCCGATTCTAAATAACGTAATTGCTATACAGGAAATAAAGTTATTGATATACAAGTTCCATGATTTTATCAATGAAAAATTAAAATCGAAAGTAGTACAGAGCGGAAACATTTATAGATCAGTGTGGTGTGCGCACGAAAAAAGAAAATAAGCTCTAAAAATAGAGCAGGCGGTCCATCTTATTATAGTCAATGATATATTAATAGGCCTACAAGTATTCATTTAAAGTCGAAAAAATGCGATTTAATAAAACGGAACTTGTATTACAATTACTTCATTTAAAATCGGGAATTGCAAAGAACAGAAGATAATAGCATTAAAAAATTAAATCAATTCCATGTATATTATAGTCTATGGTCAAAGCTCTATAATAAGAACTGCCAACATGTTCTATTTTGGGTTGCAAAAGAATGGATTGTCCAAAGAAAAAAAAATGGGATATACATTTCATGTGTAAGTATTAATAATGAATCCGTTTATACAAATAGTTATCATTTAATTACTTATAGCCTCTAGAATACATTCTCTACATCTTATCAAAGTCCTACAAGGCCTACTATAGGCTGCTCGTCACGTAGCATATTGCCAACTCATGCGACGCAACTGCGGTCACGTTCTATTGGCTATGCCTTTCCCTTTTATACACTGCGCATCATCCTGGAGCAGTCGCTCGAGTATAATTCCCTCTTATATGTCAAACTTATAGACTATGAAAAGGCATTTGACAGCGTAGACTGGGCAACACTTTGGAGGCTGCTAAGTCACTATGGACTATGGGGTCCATGAGAAAATTACCTCTTCAATTAAGAATACTTATGAAAGAATGAAATGCATAGTGTTCAATAGAGGCCAACCAACAGAGGCATTCCAAGTACGGACATGAGTGAGACAAGGGTGTTTACTGTCGCCCTTTTTGTTTTTGCTATCACTGGACTGGGTCAGGAAGACATCCACAGCAGATAAGCGTAATGGCATCCAGTGGACGCTTTGGTCACAGGTGGATGATCTAGATTTTGTGGATGACCTGGCACTACTCGCACATACTCAGCAGCAGATGCAGGAAAAGTCTAACATCGGGACAGAAAACTCCACTCGCCTTGGCCTCAACGTCCACAAAGGGCAGACCAAGTTCCTTAAGGTCAACGTTAGGACCGAGGAAAAAGTCCACAATTTAACTACACATAAAATGTTATAACACGCAAAGAAGAATTACAAACAGATGACGGTATTTCATTTGAGGTATTTAAGTCCAACCCTTTAGTAAAGATTTGAAAGCTGGTACAGATGGGGCAGTGATGGAGGCTTGGTCCAGTGTGTTCCACAGTCTAATCGCTGTATTTGAATCAATGTGTCTATTAGTCTATTAATCTATCTGGCTGTTTCGATCTAAAATGTCGGTAAACATTCCTTCGTTAATAGAAGTAGCCAAAAAAGCAGATTTAAAGATTTAAAATTCTAAGTTTTATTGCTTTAGAAATTGAATCGCGAAATATTCTAATAGATTATTATTCTCCGTATGGTAAAGTTTCCGAGGTCAATATTCTTTATAACAACATTCCCTTCATTTTTGTACATGATATTTTAAGTTGTGGCGATTTTCGATAGATCCATTAATGTAGTGTATTTGTAATGTATTACATTTACTTCACATTTACTTTACATTTACTTTACATTTACTTGAATGTATTTCAGTAAGCACATAAAGTATTCCCCTCGGACCAAATTAATCCATAGGGCCGGTGAAGCAGCGTTCACCAGTTTCTGTGGCCACGGCATACTAGAGGATTGGGTGGCCAGCTCTGTGAAAGCCACCTTTACTTTACCCAAAATAAGGTCAGGTACACATTAGGTACCCACTTGAGATACCCTCCAGACCCGGGAAATTTTTTTAGCCTGCACCAGGATTCGAACCCAGGACCTTTGGCACGCTAACCAAACGCGCTGTCGCACTGCCATCATGTATTTTAACTTTTGATTTAATCAATTCTAGTAGCCATGCAGCTATAGTATAATTAATATGAAATGTCTTAGTAGTAAATGGAAATGTAAAAAAAAGTTTAGAGTAGTTTAAAAAGTGTTTAGAAATATGAATTACATATACAAATAAAAAAATTAAATATTTCCAGCATTTCTTTTTTTTAACACAAAACTAGCATTGGCTAATTTATATATAATATATCAAGTAACGCGTATTGGCTAGTTTAAAGACCTCGTTGTCTCATATTTTACTTTTCCGATCTTGTGACATTTGTCTTTCCTAGAATAGTAGTTAGCGGCTTCGACTGTTATGTTGGCGACATGGGTTTGATTTCCCACTACTTTTTTCCAAATAAATTTTTTATTTTAAAGAGTTTTCGGATTTAAATCTTTCCTAAAATGTTTGCAGTATTTTAATTTGTCTTTAAATCAGCATAATATGCTCACACATATATTTATATAATAATATATATACAGCTGCCATCGTTAGTTGAAAGTTAGACTGTGCGTGTGTATGTACAAGGAAGGACAACTCGTCAAGTGTCTACCTACATCATCTAACATAAACTACCCCTACTCCCTCTCTTTGGACCCCCCCCCCACAACCCCCGAAACGTAATAAGACCAACATACACAAAATGAAATGTCACATGTTTCTTGATCAAGATTCTGTAAACTTCATTTTAAGTAGTCCTGATAACTTGTCACCATTAACTAGGGATAAATTTATGTCAATAAAAAAAAAATCTATTCGAAAGCCGTAAAATCTGGCATTACTATACAGCAATATAGAACAACTGAAAAAGACATGTAAATATGTTTAGTCTAGCATTGACTGTAAGAAAGTAAACTGCTCTGCAGACTGGCTAATAGAAGAAGAAGGAAGTCTTATAAGTAAACGTTCTTTTAATATATTGAATATTTCAATATTCATAAAAAAATAAAAAAATTATATGTGTAAAAAAATAGACACAAACTTAAAAAAACAAACAGAATTAATGGTTCAATTTAGACAGTAATATTTATTTTCATGTCAAAACATACACAGATAAAAGAATAGACAATTTCTGATAAATTTGTATTTAGAAAACATCGATTTGTTTATAATCTTGAAGACTAGTTAGTTCCCTCCATTACTGGTTCTGACTTGGTTGAATTCTGGCTCTACATACTGGACAAGTGGCAGTTCTCTGCACAAAAAATCAAAGAATGAACATTGTAGAGAGATATGATTTAACATTATTGAAAATATGTTTAATAAGTAATAAACTAAAAAACTAAAAGAACTCTGTTACATGCTAAGGTAAACATAAGGACAAAAGCACTATTACTATCTCTTATGCGAGAACAAATTCATACAAGTCCTATTTCTTTCCGAGTGAAATGCGAGTATGGAATGGGTTGCCTGAACAAACCAGGAAAACCAGTAACTAAACATTATTTAAAAAATAATCATAATGGCAAGACTAGACGCAAACTACGGTCGAGCTTAGGACCTAATAATCTTCTGTATAGAAGGAACGTCTTTACCATACAAGATAAGATAAAATAATTCTTTTTAGTTCATACATTATTACTATTAAAATTTCCAGATTTGTTCATTAACATTTCGGATAGAACACAGTTGACTGTAGAAATACACGCGGGAAACAACCATTAAATAAAGATGGGCTATAAAACTGCAAAAGTCATCTAGTATAACTAGCCAGGTACTTTATGAATTAGCAGAATGCTCAAAGAAACTGATCAAAGTATTATTTTCGAGTAGTGCATATAAAACAGTAAAACTAAATCCCTTTTCAAGTGTTCAAAATAAATATTTGGCTCAAGGTTCATTGCTTTATGAAACAATGTATTCATTTGACACCACCCATTAGCTACCCGATAATGACCAGCGTATATTCCTGAAGCCCGTCATCATCTACACTGACCAGCTCACCTACCTGAAGCCTCGCCTCTAGTCCACTAAACTAAGCAGCTCACCGACCTGTATTACCTCGTCTATTGTACTGACCAGCCCACCTGCCTAAATAACCTGGTAATTTATACTGACCAATTCGCCTGCCCGAAGCCACTCGTACACTACACTGACCAGCCCACCTCCCCGAAATCACTTTTCCAATAAACTGACCAGCTCACCTATCCTTAATCCACTAGACCACTACACTGACCACTACACTGACCACTACACTGACCACTACACTGACCACTACACTGACCACTACACTGACCACTACACAGACCACTACACTTACAACTACACAGACCACTACACTTACAACTACACTTACAACTACACAGACCACTACACAGACCACTACACAGACCACTACACAGACCACTATACTAACCAGTTCACCTACCTGAAGCCACTCGTCCACGCATTCCTTGTGGAATCTATGTCCACATGGCAGAATTCTGACCTCCACCCCAGCCTTGTACTCGTAGAGACATATAGAACACTGGAAGGAAGAGGAAGAACCTCCCTGGTCAGCAGCTTCACTGTGTTGCACTGTGGGAAGAGAGTTCAGTTGGCTGGGAGTCAATCCTGACGGCTGTAATACATATCTCTAAAAGAAAAAAATAATAATTGTAGAACAACTAACATATTGGCATAGTTCAAACTAACATATTGGCATAGTTCAAACTAACATATTGGCATAGTTCAAACTAACATATTGGCATAGTTCAAACTAACATATTGGCATAGTTCAAACTAACATATTGGCATAGTTCACACAACTAACATATATGCACAGTTCACACAACTAACATATTGGCATAGTTCACACAACTAGCATATATGCACAGTTCACACAACTAACATATTGGCATAGTTCACACAACTAACATATTGGCATAGTTCACACAACTAACATATTGGCATATTTCACACAACTAACATATTGGCATAGTTCACACAACTAACATATTGGCATAGTTTAAACTAACATATTGGCATAGTTCACACAACTAACATATTGGCATAGTTCACACAACTAACATATTGGCATAGTTCACACAACTAACATATTGGCATAGTTCACACAACTAACATATTGGCATAGTTCACACAACTAACATATTGGCATAGTTCACACAACTAACATATTGGCATAGTTCACACAACTAACATATTGGCATAGTTCACACAACTAACATATTGGCATAGTTCACACAACTAACATATTGGCATAGTTCACACAACTAACATATTGGCGTAGTTCACACAACTAACATATTGGCATAGTTCACACAACTAACATATTGGCATAGTTCACACAACTAACATATTGGCATAGTTCACACAACTAACATATTGGCATAGTTCACACAACTAACATATTGGCATAGTTCACACAACTAACATATTGGCATAGTTCACACAACTAACATATTGGCATAGTTCACACAACTAACATATTGGCATAGTTCACACAACTAACATATTGGCATAGTTCAAACTAACATATTGGCATAGTTCACACAACTAACATATTGGCATAGTTCACACAACTAACATATTGGCATAGTTCAAACTAACATATTGGCATAGTTCACACAACTAACATATTGGCATAGTTCACACAACTAACATATTGGCATAGTTCACACAACTAACATATTGGCATAGTTCACACAACTAACATATTGGCATAGTTCAAACTAACATATTGGCATAGTTCAAACTAACATATTGGCATAGTTCAAACTAACATATTGGCATAGTTCAAACTAACATATTGGCATAGTTCAAACTAACAAATTGGCATAGTTCAAACTAACATATTGGCATAGTTCAAACCCATATCCAAGTTGTTAAATTACAACTAACATATTGGCATAGTTCAAACCCATATCAAAGTTGTTAAATTACAACTAACATATTGGCATAGTTCAAACCCATATCCATGTTGTTAAATTACAACTAACGTATTGGAATAGTTCAAACCATATCCAAGTTGCTAAATTACAACTAACATATTGGAATAGTTCAAACCCATATCCATGTTGTTAAATTACAATTAACATATTGGCATATTTCAAACCATATCAAAGTTGTTAAATTACAACTAACATATTGGCATAGTTCAAATCATATCCAAGTTGTTAACTTAAAACTTAATTTAAATTTTAAACAAACATTTTTAAGTTTAACGTGTAATGTCTTAAAATTTTAATTTTCGTTCAAATTATTAAAAGTGTAAAAAAAAACAGTCGGAGCTAACTGAGCCATAGGATCGGGGAAATATCGTTCACCATTTTACATGGCCATGATATACTATGGTATTGTGTCACCATTACAATACCCAGCCGCCTTTATTTCGCACAAATATAAAGATAGTTGTAGCATTCAGACCCTGGGGACAATACTCTAGCCTTTACCAGGATTCAAATACCGGACCATCGGTTGGCCAACTGAACGCGTTGTCCAGCTTGAGCCACGGTCTCCCTTTAATGTTCAAGTACCAGCTCTGAGTTTGTGGAAGATGGAAAGTTCAGAAACCATTTCAATACAATTTTCACAGAAAATAGATCAATGTGCTATCGGTCGGCAACCTAATGAATATAAAGTTCCAAAGTAGCGTTTCTAATTCATACTGTATATGCCATAATCCTTGGTCTAACCAACCAATTGCTTATTTTTCTTTCATAAAACAGGTTATTTACTAAGGTATTGAGCAGCTCACCCTCCAGAAGAATCTCATGAAAGCGCCCATGTCTTGGCTAGGGTGCCCAAACTCTTGCAGCATAAAACGTCGACGCTCGGCTGATTCGGCCTCAATGTTCTGGTACTGCCAGGCTAACTGGGCATCCCTGGAACTTTCTCGGTTAGGTGGGAGGAAGTTTCCAGTTAGAGATGAAACCTGTGGAGATACAATGTAGCAGTTTACAGAGCTGTTGAATGAGAAGTGAATACATACAATGTGGATTACGTGACTAGCAATACGCCGATCCACAAAGGGAACTTTCTCTAACTTGTTTGAATATCATTACATGTATGACTGTACAATATTACATGTATGACTTTACAATGTTACATGTATGACTGAACAATGTTACATGTATGACTATACAATGTTACATGTATAACTGTACAATGTTACATGTAAACCAACTGTTGCTTGAATATCTCGGGGTCATAGATCAAGCGTTCTCAACTAATGGTGTGATTAGAACCAGCATTAATAAACCCTCACCAGCATTAATAAACCCTCACTCTACCAGTGGACCACGACAAACTACCATTGACCCAAAGAGAACCGTGTTACCTGTCTGGTTCTTCTGTCCACTATCTGTCTTTCTATGAGCACAATCAAATTGGTGATGGATATTTCGTCGTTTAGAAAATCATAGGACTGATCTTCCTGAGTAAGAAAACAAAGTGCACAATAATTAGTATTTATACTATTGGTTTTCCGCCTGGTCAATAATTGCATTAATTATAATTAGTACAATAGACCTTGCTAAACGTGCGTCTCGTCTTTGTTATCTTTATATTTCACACACGCGGATTCCCTACTTCATCTTCCACTTTTAAAACTGTCTAAAAACGATACAAACTGTTATGTTTGCGTTGAGGGGCTGGGGTGTGGCTGAAAACGCGCCAACGTGTGTCATCAGAATCACGTGACGAAAAGGAACCAATAATTATTCTTTGAAAAAAATCTGGTCAAACTCCAGAAACGTACAAAGTTGTGCAAAGTTTACACAAAAAAGTATATAATCATTTTTTTGGTCAAGGCTTTCATTGTTTTCAAGGGTATTTAAATATATAACTTGGGGACAAAAAAAGTACCTTTTTTGTTTTCTAGTAAAAGGTAAATATTATCAAGGTTGATAATTTCACTCGGAGTGAATTTCAAGTAAATGTTAGTAAATCTAAGGACTGAAATTATCGACGACCTGAATGGACTCTTGCTGGACATTCGCGGCTCCTTGGCTGCCAGACTGTGCGGTTTCTCCTGCTGGAGTGCTTTGGCTATTTCTGCCTGCGTCCTGCTGACCAGTCGTTGATAAAGATCCCTGTTTTGGAATTAGAAATGATTACAATAAGAAAAACAAGTTAAAATATATTTAAAACGTCAAAATAGTAGGACGTAACGTAAGAATTTACATAATCCATTTAGAGCAGTCTGGAATGCAAGGCTAATCTCGTTAGTTCCTCTAGCCAGTTTGACAATGGGATTATTCAGATCAGACTAAACTTGTCCGACTTAACACTGTTCTTATGATAATAAAGTACTTCAACTTTTTTTTTTTTTTTGAAAAAGAGGACGGCCGAGAAACACCTGGAGACACAATATGGAGACTAACATAAAAACTTAGGGCTTAACTGGGGTCAGATAGAGAATTGGCCCAGGATCGAGATACCTGGAGGACTCTTGTTGGCGGCCTTTGTCCCATGAATGGGGGAGGGGGGGCGAAAGGCGTAAGTAACGTGAATGTTTGGTTTCGAAATAAGAGATAACCTCTAGAAATTGTATACAAGGGGATTGTTGGGCCAGCGTTAACGCCAATACGGCTTTCACGACTTACGCCATGTATCTATAAAAGGACTACACCATCGAGACTACTAAATACTCCGAATATATACACCAGGATGCGAACTCGTGACCTGCAATACAAAGTACTGGAATGAAAAAATGGAAAATGACGGCTGCAATCAGTGGGAGTTCATCGTGCAATAATCAAAGATTGAGTTTTCGCCAAAGACCTGGGTTTAAATCGTTTGTTTACATGCGAAAGGGAGTAACGGTTAAGTGACAATACAACCGATGGTTGTGCTGGCCACTCATCCCTTCGTATGCCGTGGCCAACAGAAACTGGTGAACCCTGCCTCACCAGGCCTATGACTAGTTTGGTTCGAAGGGTACTTAACTTTTTTTTTAACAAGAAATTCCGTTTAAATAATATATTATAATACAACTGTAAAAATAATCTGCAATTTTGTTTTCTCATTCTCTTGCTTGTTACAAATGTTTGCTATTGGCTGTAAAAATATTACAATTTCAAGAAAATTTACAATTCTTTTGGCTTTCTTAAAGTTAAAGGGGAAAGTTGGTCCATACAAGACCCAAACATGCATAACGAATAACAAGCTAGTTCAGTTACTTACAGCCATAAAGCGAAAGGTCCTCGAAATAAGGTCCAGCCCAACACTTGACAGCTCCCTGGCAGCTCTTGTCGCCTGGAGTTCGGCCCTGCGAGCAAACAGCCTGATCCGAAGAAGCACAAGTTCCGACTCAGTGAACCTGGACAACGGTCCAGAAGTCCTTGGGTTCTCAACATACTAAACAAATAATTATATATATACATACATAATACATCGCTGCATCAACTCTTTTAGGCAGATCAATACTGTCATCTTATCTTGTAGATTACAGGCGCTCCTTCTGTACAGAAGATCATTGCGTCATACGCCGTCAATCCGTGGTCCTAGTCTAGTCTTGCATCTTTATTAATGCATGCAAATTAGAATTTGTTTAGGCAACAGTTCGTTCTCAAAATTGTAACTGTTACTGGTTTCTAGGCAACGGCTTTTTATACACAATGGTATAAATGTACATTACAATTCTCTGGATCAATTGTTTTCAAGATTATAGTGGTAAAATAAAAGGGAGCAAGGTTGATTTCAATGGCTGCTGCTATATGCAGGGTGAAGAGACAGCGGGGGAATGCAAGCGTACCGGTTGTTTCCACGCCTCACCAGTTATTTATTCTACACTGTTAGAAACGGACATGGCAGTTTTAGACAGGAAGTTTCAGGGAATACACATTTTGTTGATATTTTTTTAGTTTAAGCCGTAATTTTGACTTAGCTAAAGGCGTGATCGGTCACGAAACTATGGAATATCTGCTCTACTAAACCTTTAACCAACTTGGGCTTTACCTAATTGATCAGTACAGTGGGGTTAGGAAGTATTAAGTCTCTAATTTACCAGTGTGCCTGATGAAATGATTAGAGCGAATGGCACGGGCATCCGTGAACACCTAAAGCTCTTTGCGTTCACAGCATAGGGCGCCTTCTGGAAGTGCGCCAGGCTTAATTTTATGACGACGCCGCAGTCAAAGAATATTTTACGCGCTTGCAATATTCAGAAATGACGAATTGTGCTAACCACTTTCCGTTTATCTAACAGGGACACCTTGGCGCTATGCCGCAATATTGAGGGGCGGTGAAGGGCAAGGGGGGCGATACAAACGTACCTGATGTAATTTGAATCGATTAGTTTTTGGATGAAATATGATGTAAACGCAAGTGCTGCTAAATATATGATATCCCCCAACATTAGGCATACACATCATTAAACTAATAAGAAATAGGAATCTCAATGACTTTTCGATGAATTAGGGGTCAGTATTTGGCAAATATGGTATGCGGCCGTCCGGTCCTATTGTTGGTTCACCGGCCTGTCAGCCCTGCTGACCGATCACTGTCGTCCTAACATATGCTGATATTAAACATATTTAGATCTCATTTTTACCGATTTGTCCTTCATTTGCATATTAGAAGGTATTTGCCTATTATTGTTAAGCGATATAGATTCGGAGTAATCATACAAACTGTGTAGTTATTGTAATGCTTGAAAATATACATATAAATTCTTTAGTCATATAATATTTATATAATTTTCAAATACTTTTTACAGTTTGATCATTTCAGAGTTATAAATGTAAGCCAATAATTTTTTTATAAAGAAAAAAATAATACAGAAATATTAGCTTAAATGTAACGGGATAAATTATCTCCCTTTAATTAACAAATGTTTCCACATTTGATTCAAAATTGATGCCCAAAAAGTTATGTTTTGCAATATAACAAATATTACTTTTTTTTTTCTTTATATACATTCAACATTATGGTATTCAAAATAAGATTTAATTGTTAGAGGATTGTAATAATTTACGTTAAACATTTGTAAATAAACATTTCCTGCATTAAATATTTTGTCCATTTAAAGAGTTTATATTTTAAACATTAATAATTAATTACAGAAATAAGGCCTACATGATATAGATCTAGTGTTATTAAATAAGTCTCCTATATTTATAAAATTAATAATAAAAATAAATTTGTTGCAGAATTTATGTTTAATTAAAATTAAGTTGCGGGGCGGTGAGCGGAAAAAGATTGTAAAAGGGGGCAATGAGCCGAAAAAGTTTGAGATCCTATGGTATAGACAGACAAAAAGTGGTTTAAAGGTCAAATTATGATTTACCCGAAACAGTTCTCGTAAGGAATTCAAAAACCGAACATCATCTGGAACCATCCTTGGCATAGTTGGAGGACTACTTGCATCTCTTCTGTCCGTTTCCGGTTGCCTAAGTCCAGTCTGGTCACTACTTCTGCCATCACTGACCGGTATGGGGTAAGACTGATGAACCAAAATAAGAACATTCGGTAATACTTGGAATACACATTGCTATATATATATATATATATATATATATATATATATATATATATATATATATATATATATATATATATATATATATATATATATATATATATATATATATATATATATATATATATATATATATATATATAACATTTATACAATTAAAGTGTTCCCCCTTTGTAGGTTTTATAGGACAAAAGCGTAGGTTGGGATTGTGTGGTGATCACAATTCCGAATAGGGTTTACTCTATCTTCGATCAATGAGCCTACAAGAGTAAGGCGGAGAAAACATAAAAATCAAGGCAGTCTTTTTTATCGGGATTTAGATGTTTTTATCAATGCAATAATATGTTTGTATATCAATACCATTGTAAGTAGTATAAGTAGCGTAGTCCCGAATGATCATATAGTGCCAGTGAAGCAACTTTCACCCGTTTCCTTGGCCACAGCATACTAGGGGATTGTGTGGTCAGCACAATACCCAGCCGTCAGGTACCAATCAGCTAGTTAGATATCTGCGACACCCTTCAGACCAGGGAACCAATCCTAGCCTTTACGGGGATTCGAAACGAGGACCTTCGGTACGCCAGCCGTACTCCGTAAGATCAAAGCAACAAACTTTAAATGTCAAGATAAAACAGTTCTTTCACTATTTCGCCGTGGTTATATTATTATTAAAAGAGATGAACACTCTCATGTTTACTGAGTAAACTCACAGCTTTTTATTGACACTTTTTGATTGACAAAATACTTCATAACAATAGGGATAATGCTTATATATCTAGGGCTAAAAAAGTTTTGGAAAATTATATGGAATATTTTGCTTTAAATTACTAATGCTTTATATCGCTAATGGTGTAAACGGAGTACACTTTAAAAAAACAATTAAGAAGTTTGTTTTCGTTTGGTTAGATGATATTCAAAACTAATAATAAGGCTTACATTTCTTACCAAAATCTATGCACATATTTCTTACCGGAGTCATCGAGAACAGTGGATCTAAGGCTCTGTTAAATTCACTGATTATTTCCCTTGCCACTCTACGGCTTCGGTCGCCCTCGTTGTTAAGCTCGGTATCAATCAGTGGTCTGTCGGTTTGCGCCGAGCGCGAAGATATCCCGGGTTCTTGCCCCTGGAGAATTCAATATTTTTTGACGTAATATACAGCTCTGGAAAACTTTAATTGTGACTCCATAACAATTAGTGGCTTTATATCAAGTACTCTTAAGCTGGACATTTCACACATAATATGGAACCCAGCGGGCACACCACGTCGTATCGACGGGAAAGAAAGGTGGTTTCAAAGTATTTACGTGGATTCCACGTTTTTTTCCCTGTTGATACGACGTGGTGTACCCACTGGAAAATTTAAGAGTTTGCAGTTAAGTGTAACAAGATACTAAGTTTATTTATTTCAAGAAAGTTTGTAACAAAATTAATATTATAGAAAGGCATATATATTGCATAAAAGTGACATTAATTTTAAAGCTGCCACACATAAATGGCAATTATAATGCTTTGGTTATCTTATATGTTACAGACGCCCCTCTTTAGAAGATAGTTGCGTCCTACGCCTATCTTTGGTCTAAGTATAGTCGCATTTTGACATGTTTTAAAGGTTGTTAGGAGTTCGTTGTTTTTCCCGCCCGAGTTTTTATATGAACCCCCTTCCTTATCCAGATGCCATACGGGAAGAAATGTAAAGTACCCGTCGGACCGAATTGATCCATAGGTTCGGTGAAGCAGCGTTCGACAGTTTCTGTGGCCACGTCATACTAGGTGATTGTGTGGCCAGCACTATGCATATTGAGTTGCATAGGATGTAATTTATATTTAGATGTCACATTCTGATGATATATCAGACAGAAGACCTACCTGGTCATTTAAATGTTGTTCAGAAGAGCTTAAATCCTGAGATTCGCGATTAGTTGTTTGTGGTTCAGAACTGACCTCACTAGAGGATGGCTCACTAGCTATTTGTGGTTCAGGTCTGACCTCTCTGGAGGATGGCTCACTCGCTATTTGTGGTTCAGATCTGACCTCTCTGGAGGATGGCTCACTAGCTATTTGCGGTTCAGATCTGACCTCACTAGAGGATGGCTCACTAGCTATTTGTGGTTCAGGTCTGACCTCTCTGGAGGATGGCTCACTCGCTATTTGTGGTTCAGATATTTCCTTAGCTTGATCAGTTGCTCGAATCAAAGCAGATCTATCGGCGACTTGCTTATCGTCAAGCGTCGCTTCTGTAGGGATACCCGCACTTGGAGGATCACCACCGCTAGCCGGCTGAGATACGCCAACGTTAGCTGCAGCTATCTCCATAACTTGTTCCAGTCTTTCTCGCCTCATCCTATTCGCTCCACTTGTATGTCTGGAATCTAACATGTGCAATGGCGTATTGGGCCGCTGAAAACAAATAGAATAACATTAGGTATTGTTCGTGACGAGATTACTATAAAAAAAAGATAGGTTATATTATGGTTTGACGTCACACGTGTAGAAATTTTACAATCATTTTATTTTTCTTTTAATAACTTAACTTTGCAATTAAAAAAAAATGAATTACTGTACTTTCATTGTCTTAAAAAAAACAAAAATGACGAGTCTTTATTAATATGCTGTTTCGTTCAAAGCGTAAAGATATTCAGGCGCGACCAAAGGGGAGGGAGGAAGCGCACACCACGGCTCTGTCCGAGCACCAGCATCTCCCGCAGTGACATTAAATACATTACTTTTACCCCACATGCAGAATTCGACACCGGATCATTGTCATGGTGGCTAGCTCGTATACATGCATGAACGCCAAGTAGCACAAATTCCAGACTATAGGTATGGGCATCCTTGGCGGGATTGATGTGGGATGGCTACGCATATTGCTTCCTCCCCACCGAGGCTTGGATCAAGTTGGTGATTCTATGAGACATCGAACGCGCAGCAGATTATGTTCGCCGTTGTGCTTTTGAAGCAAGCGTTTCGATAGCTTCCACACTTCGCTAGCAATGGGGTCCATAGGTACAGATGAGTTCTTTTCAAAATATCTTAAGATTGCTGTACAAAAAAAAGTTAACCCAATTTTTTAAAAGCCTGAAATAAATTGGTGTAGCGTACAAAGAGAATCAAGCTTGTCAGAGGCCGCAAAATTAAAAATCACAAAATCAAGGTAGGCCTGCATCAAGAGTCCTATCCGATTTGATGCAATTACATTATTTAACAAACCCAGCACAGCAAAGAAGCAAATCTAACCTGTGGGCATTCCGGTAAGAAATCGGTCTCAGACTCTGCCGCTGGTCTGAATGCTACATCCCGTGGTTGAGTGGGCTCAGATTTAGCTGCCTCAGGCTGTGACTCTACCGGCCTGTCAGTGGCGCCACTTCCACTCTCGGGTGCCACAGGACTTTGTTGTGGTGGATCTGGCTGTTGGTGAGGAGTGACACAAACACTGATTATACAATTTCCTTTCGCATTAAAAAAAAACAATTTATTATCCAAGCTTCGAATGTTTATTTCTGTATGCACACGTTATTAGTGATAGTAAGAAACGTCTTCATTATATTACTACCTGATGCATTCAATAGTATATACGTGTCTTTAAGGAGAACTTTAAGTGATTTAGATCCGGGATCGGCAACTTACGGCTCGCGTACCAGACTTGGCATGCAGAGCAATAATATTGTCTTCAATGGCTGGCACGCGTAAGAACCGTTATAAAAGGCGATTCAAGTCTTATCTACACGGAATTGATTGCTAGAGCAGGATGACCATTAGGATGTTGGCACGCAGAATAAATTAGAAATCCTACTTTGGCACAATATTATTAAAAGGTTACCGACCCCTGATCTAGATAATCATAAGATGTTTTGTACGTGTTTGGATCTACACGGTCTATAAATGTAGATTTGTAGGGTCTAGCCGATTCTCATCCACTATCGAATCCAATTATTTGTAGGTACTATTTCGCTGGATTCGGATTCGAACCGAGTTTTAGCAGAGACTCCCGAGTGTCACTTTCATGTGCACAGCTTATCTTCACTCCCACACCCCTTCTCTATTTACATACGCGCTCAAATACATCAATTTCATTAGTTAGGACTTTGGCAAAACAGATCATGTTTTGATTATGTAAAAGTTAATTATCGAAATGATACATTTAACTTTTCTCATTTATAATTATTCGTGCGCCAATACTTCACTAAAACTGAATAATTGGCTAAGGCGAATGTCTAAGAAAAAGTTAGGTCCACCTATTGTGTATGTACATGTATTAAGACCACTAAGTTGCACATAATTGGATTCTGTTGCATAAAGCCATAAGGCAGAAATTCGCATAATGCTACTAAGAAGCTTTATTCACATACCTCAAATAAAACAACCTCGTTCCCGAAGTACATGGGCTGTCGACTGGGATGGTGGAACTGCCCGGCTGAATACATCGCTCTGACCTGGCTCGCCCTGATGCGGTTTGCCCTATCCTGGCCAGCCCTGTTGAAGTAACGCATGGCCCGGACGTCGCCCCTCAGCAGATCCAGATACATCTGGTTCTCTTCATCGATGGCGTCCTGTAGAGCTCTCATATCCTCGGGGCCCATTTTTGTAGTGCAGCCTTGTAGACGCTTTTGGAGGTAAGTAAACCGGGAATTGATTGATTCGACAAAAAATCTAAAACTACAAATCAACATATTCGTGTGGGGCGTCCTAAAACTGGAGGAGTAGTGGATAAAGTAACGAGTTTGCCTGATACTGACATTTTACAATTTCTCATCTCGTGACTTTACCTTTGTCTTGTGCACATTTTGCTTATGACCTTTCCAATGACAAACCCTTTGCGCCAAGCAGAACAGGGTGTGTGTGTGAGTGGGAGTGATTTATTAGTTTAAGAATTATAAAATTGTGATATGCTAACATAATATCATATATGTCTATTTTATGAAATCTAGTCTAGCATCTCCTCACGCCTCCAGCACTTATGACTTCAAACTTTCTCGGGGAATAAAAAAAAACAGAATCCCAAGATTCAACTACTTTTACAAATCGAAGGTGATTTTTATACATATATCTTTCAGAAGATGGAAAAATATTATACACGATAATTATTCTGTTGAATTATACGCTTTTATTAATTTAATAATCAGTTGTGTCACAAATGTTATATTAAAATTTGAAGACAATAGAAAGGCAGATAAATCTCTGGAAAATAATGGAAATTGCAGCTTAGTAATTATCCTATGAAAATACATTTCTTTGCTTCTTCAGAAACGTGCACAATTATGATTTGCATTATATCTGTATAGACTTACCTGAGCCATTTCCGCTAAACCACGACTATCAATAGAGGCGCCGTTGGGGTCATCTGCCCTTGCCTCTCCACGAGCCCTTCGACCACGAGATCCTTGGCTTCTTCCATGGGATTGTCTCTCTTCGGATCCTTTTCTGGGAGACGCACTGCCAGCTTCTTCGTGAGGATCTTTCTGCTGATTCTCCACGCGTCTTACTGTCGGACAAGAACTACCAGCGCCCCCATCTCTCTCCTGACTCTCTCGACGTCTCTCAGTGGGGCATAAACTGCCCGCCCCTCCTGCCGGTGCTCGAATCACGTCATCTGCCTCCATGGGGCAGGAGCTGCCCGCACCATCACTCACTGCTTGCGGCTGTCTCCGAGCGCAGCTCGCAGCGGAGCAAGGACCTCCAGCTCCCCCGTTTCCTGCTTGCGGCTGAACTTGTTCCCGTATCTCTGTGGGGCAAGAACTTCCGGCGCCTCCGTTTCCTTCCAGCTGCTGACCCTCGACGTGAGTCTCAATGGAAGAGCAAGCAGTACTGGAAGCCCTGATTCCTTCTTGTGGATGATTCTCCTTATGTCTCTCCGTGGGGGCTGTGCTGGCTGATGCCTCAGAGCTCTAGGGAAGAACAGAATAAAAGAAACAAATGGAAAAGTCAACTCTTAAGCATTCAAACCTTTGGTTATTTCATGAACTGCAACTTAATTGTTTAACATTTCTATTACTGCATAATATGTCATCAATCTCTTCCAGCACGAATAATACATGTCATCATTCATCTGACATTCATGTAGAGGAAATATAAAAACAAAGTTTAATAACAAATCTATTGATAAATGAGACAAGGAATGATGGAGGCACGGTGGCCGTGTGGCAGCGCGTTCGGCTGACATACCGGAGGTTCTGAGTTCGAACTCTGGTGCAGGCTAGGATTTGTTCCCGGGTCTGGCGGGTGTCCCTGAGTCTACCCAGTTCTGAAGGGTACCTGACTTTAGTTGGACTAAAGTAAAGACGGCTGTGCATAGTGCTGGCCACACACTCGCATAAACTGGTAAACGCCGCTTCACCGACCCTATGGATCTATTCCGTCTGACGGGTACTTTACTTACTTTACTTAACAAGCGAATGATACCAATACGTTTACTTTACATACTCAAACCAAATGTAATTGTTATAAGTTCAAAATGACTTTCATTTTTATAACACGCTGTTTGTTGTTTACCTCTAATGAAGTATATGTTAACCTTTAACCTTTCGCTTCTATTTTCTGTAAGTTACAATAAATAGCCTATACACGTTTTTAAAACGAACAAAAGTTAGTTTTTTTACTTTACTTAGTGAACATTTGAAAATATACAAAAGCTAAAGTTACAGACCGGCATAGGTGTCGCCTCTGGAGCAGTATCTGGTAGTTGAACATGTTTTCCTGGGCCTGCTGTATTGCAGCTTCCGCTCCTCACTCGATCATCGCCCTTGTCTTGTGCATTGTTCGCTTGTGCAGTTTCCAATGACACATTCTTAGGGTGGAATAGATCAATAATTGATTTTTTATTTTATACAAATAGAAAATATTGATATAAGATATATTAAAATGTACACCAGGGCATTACGTCTTCCTAAATTGAAACTTTGTGGCGAAATTTTAAAACATTTGATATTTACTATTTTTTTATTTTTTTTTTACTCCAAACACAAGCAAACGTCTTTTCAAAACACTGTAATCTGAATGTACTATTATACTATTTTTTTGTGTATAATGTCATAAAATAAACACACATTATTTCTATACTGTCGCTATTCTACGTTTATATGTTGTGAAATACAACAGAGTCTAATAATATGTATTTTAAAAAAAGACCAATAAAACATTACCACGTAATTATGCAAAATTTGATTGACAAATGAGATAAGTGATGAAATCATGTAAACAACTACTCTCGCCCCAAATAGTTGTACAACTTCGAACTTAATTCACGCATGTGTAACATTTTGTTAATGAAGATGTGTTTTAGCAAACAAAAATACACGAAAATTAACATCTTAAATGCAAAATCTGGGCATCTATTGAATATCTAATAATCATTAATGTGACATTGAAAGTTAATTATTGATGACCTACTATTAAATCTTCCACAATTGGATTGGTTGATGTTTCCCCCACCGATCTCTTCCGTGTCACTTCCGGCAGCGTGTCTACCGGCGGGGCCTCGGCCTGAGTTGAAAGGATGTTGCCCCCGCTGTCGAGCTCAAAGATGTCGTGGAGGAACTGGCTCATCTCGGCCATTCTCTCCGGGCGCTGGCGCCCCGACAGGTTGAACAGTTGAATCTGCTCCGGGGTGAAGAACTCCTCCAGCTGTAGTCTCCATGCGATATCTCTGTCGTCCTCCATGATGGAAACGCTGCTAAGTAAACCGACGTATTTGTAAAACACTTGTCTAGACCAATTCGGCATCCTTTAAACTAAAGTGTGCCAAAGTATAATTTCTAATTCATAAAGAGTACCAACAGCCTAATAGTCATACTGCTCAAGCACTCAATTTAGTCTAGAAGATACTCGAATTGCCAACTTGGGAGTTTTCCGCGTGGCCTTAAAAATCGATTTGCGTGCCACTTCCGGCACGCGAGCCGTAGGTTGCCGAACCCACGTATAAACTATTTTTGTGGAACACAAGACGCGAGCTCAGTGAACGTGCAAGAAAATCGTTTATCGAAAGTAATAACCTGATTGTTTATCAACTCAAATATAACATTTAGATACAACCCAATAACAACCTGTTGCAATGCTCAGATAAACATAAGGACAAAAAAACCTTTTCTTATGCTTATCCCTTATGTGAGAACAAAATGCTTATAAGTACTCTTTCTTCCTGAGTGGCATCTAGTCATAAAATAGGTAAGGTGTAAAAAAAAAACAGAAATTAAAAAAATAACTTGCAACGGATTGCCTGAACAAACCAGGAAAACTACTAATCTAACATTATTTAAAGTACTGATCGTAATGCAAGACTAAGATTCGAACCACGGACAAGCGTAGGACGCAATAATCTTCTGAATATATTGATGAGCTTCTGTGATCATATGTGATCCACATATGTGTTCAAAGATAAGATGATAAGATCTTGTCTGTACATGTCTTAGCTTGACAAGGAATCATAATAAACTATGTCTGAACTAGTCAGCGAAGATATAACTAATTCGCATTATTTTAAACTATTATCGAACTGAAAGGAACGACATAAGACCACATATAAGATATAAAAATGTTAAAATAAGATATTATGTAAACTGTAGCAAAACTGTTACAAATGAATATATAACTTACATTTAGACGAGTTGACCCAGTGATCAGTTGAAAAAATGATTGAAGACTTGTGGGATTTTTAATTGAGTGTTGACCCTTAGTGAAACTTTACACACTGATGTTTCAAACTTACACACCAAGCTTGGACAGCAGTAGCCAATCACGTAACACCAAATAGTGTTCACGATCTGTTTATTTCTTTGTTTACATTCAAATAGTTGGTTTTGAATTGTGACCTCTGGCCTTCTTTCTTTTTTCTTTCTATAAACGGGGATTTAGTTTTCGGTGTACCGTTAAGATACTTGTTTTTTTTTGTTTTTTAAATTATTTTCTTTACTTCACATTGGTGGTTGTTTGTTGGTTACATTAAGAGCACACCGGTGTAGCGCATGGGGGACAGTACCTGTTACGCGACTGATGATATTCGCGCTGACGAGAGGCCCGTAGAGTCGGTATGGAGGAAGCAATGTGCGCAGCAACCTGTCTCAAACCCGCCCTGGTACCCGGATGCCCAGAAAAATAGTCAGGGATTTGTGCTACCGGGTGACATTGCGGGTATACGAGCAAACCACCACGGTAATAAGCCGAGGGGAATCCCGCAGGCGCGGAGAGAAGTGTACTGCATGTACTGCGGAGATCGTACCCAATGATACGCGGCGCGCCCTATCGGTGTGCCGCGGGGGTGGCTAGTCTCGGACGGGATCTTGGTGTGTCCCTACTTGATCCATCACATTAACATATTGTGACGTAAGAGGCAGAACGCTCGCCTAGTTATTTTCAATTCAAACTTCACACATGGACCTCTTTGTTGACGACAATACCTTCTATTGAACGCTCAGACACACGAAGACAGCCAACCTGCCTCTCCCCTCCCACACATGGACACCTTGTTGAAGACAATACCTTCTATCAAACGCTCAGACACACGAAGACAGCCAACCTGCCTCTCCCCTCCCACACATGGACTCCTTGTTGAAGACACTACCTTCTATTAAACGCTCAGACACACGAAGACCGCCAACCTGCCTTTCCCCTCCCACACATGGACACCTTGTTGAAGACACTACCTTCTATTGAACGCTCAGACACACGAAGACCGCCAACCTGCCTCTCCCCTCGCACATTCCCCGCCCCCCCCCCCCTCAAACGACACAGATCAGGCCTCCGTGTTTTCTAAAGGGAAATAATAATAAAAAAAATAGATACTTTTGTTTTTGAAATACTAAAATGCAAAGCGTGAATGCATATCAAGCGTTTTCAGTAAAAATCAACAACTTTGTTTTTATGGGTTTGTTCAATTTTAAACTTATGTTTTCCTAGATAAATAAACAATTTGAGAGAAAGTTTCTCTTCATTAATCAAGACATCCGTAAGTAAAGTAACCCTTCGGACAAAACTGATCATAGGGCCGGTGAAGCAGCGTTCACCAGTTTCTGTGGCCATGGCATACGAGGGGTGTGTGTGGCCAGCACAATGCCCAACCGTCTTTACTTTACTTAAACTAGTGTCAGGTACCCATAAGTGTTGGGTAGACTCTGGGGCAACCCTCAAGTCCAGAAACAAATCTTACCCTTCACCCGGGCTCGAACCGAGAACCTTCGAATCGCCGGTCAAACACGCTGCCACTCGGCCCCCGTCCGCCATAAGACTTCCTCGCTTCTTACTATTGTATAAAAGTATTTATTTAATTAGAGCTTTAATGCAATAAACGATATATCGGGTTTCCTTCTATTATTCATTCAGACTATTACGCTAATAAAAAAAATACATATGTTACTGTTATATTTATAAAATTGGACCTAGAAACAAATATAACAAATATATAAAAGAACTAAACCATAGGCTCTCAACGGGGGCGTTATCGCCCCCCGGGGTGCAGTGAGAAGCTTTAGGGAGGCGCTGACATTCCCGGGGGCGATTGGGGGGCGGTGAAGGGCAATAGGGGGGGGGGGCGATAAAAACGTACCTGATATAATTTGAACACCTCAGCTAATTGAATCGATTAGTTTTTAGATGAAATATGATGTAAACGCAAGTGCTGCTAAATATATGATATCCCCCAACATTAGGCATACACATTATTAAACTAATAAGAAATAGGAATCGCAATGACTTGTCGATGTATTAGGGGTCAGTATTTGGCAAATATGGTATGCAGCCGTCTGGTCCTATTGTTGGTTCACCGGACTGTCAACCCTGCTGACCGATCACTGTCGTCCTAACATATGCTAATATTAAAGATATTTAGATCTCATTTTTACCGATATGTCCTTTATTTGATCCGAAGAGGTCAGAAACTCATTATCGTTAAGCGATATAGATACGGAGTAATCATACAAACTGGGTAGTTACTGTAATGCTTAAAAAATAAATATAAATTCTTTAGTCATATAATATTTATATAATTTTCAAATACTTTTTACAGTTTGATCATTTCAGAGTTATAAATGTAAGCCAATAATTTATAAAAGAAAAAAAATTACAGAAATATTAGCTTAAATGTAACGGGATAAATTATCTCCCTTTAATTAACAAATGTTTACACATTTGATTCAAAATTGATGCCCAAAAAGTTATGTTTTGCAATATAACAAATATTACTTTTTTTTTCTTTATATACATTCAACATTATGGTATTCAAAATAAGATTTAATTATTAGAGGATTAATAAAAATTACGTTAAACAGTTGATAAACATTTCCTGCATTAAATGTTTTGTCCATTTAAGGAGTTTATATTTTAAACATTAATAATTACAGAAATTAGGCCTACATAATATAGTGCTATTATATAAGTCTCCTATATTTATAAAATTAATAATACAAATAAATTTGTTTTAGTATTAATTATATTTACGTTTAATTAAAATTAAGTTGCAGGGAGGTGAGCGGAAAAAAAAATGTAAAAGGGGGCGATGAGCCGAAAAAGGTTGAGAACCTATGAACTAAGAAATGACCGAGTTTAATCGTTGCTATCGAAATGAAGAAGGCAGGGTCGGAATTGAGGTTTATACCAACTGACTAAAGTTTGTGCTCAAAAGCTTTTTCTAACGCATATACCACAGCCCACTTTCAAATGTGGACAGCTCATGTAGCCACTCTTTGAAGTGTGGTCGGTTCATGTAGCTACACTTTCAAGTGAGGTCGGCTCATGCAGCCACACTTTCAAGTGAGGTCGGCTCATGCAGCCACACTTTCAAGTGTGGTCAGCTCATGTAGCCACATTTTCAAGTGTGGTCAACTCATGTGGCCACACTTTCAAGTGTGGTTAACTCATGTAGCCACACTTTCAAGTGTGGTCAGCTCATGTAGCCACCTTTTCAAATGTGAACAGTAGACCTACCTCTTGGTACTGTATTGATCGTGGACAGTTTAATTTATCAAATTCTCTTTTCAAGAAATTTCCAATGAACATTTCCTCAATGTCGAACCAAACTGCCCGTCGTTGTAAAATTATTTCATAAATACCTATAAGAATTAACTTCGAAAATATGCCTTTAAATACATGTAATATGGTTTAATAAATTGATACTATCACAGAACTTTACATTTAAAACAGAGCTGTGAGTTACAAACAAGAAAACAACTAATTGTTTAAAAGTCATTAAAATATTTTTAAAAACAACGTTTATTTAAAGATGATGATATATTTCCAATAAGCAGTGCGTGAGTTTGTAGGCCTACATTATTATTAAACAAGCAGACACTGGCAATCCTGCTATTACAACCTTTTAGCATCGGCAAATACTAATCAAACGGTTACAAATAATAAAAAAAAAGTAACATGTGTATACTATTTCAGTAAATACAAGAAAATTCATACGTAAAATCAAAGGTGCGCGATTGCACTCAAGACGAATGATCCACCCTCACAGAAAGGGGCTAAGAAAAGCGAGCCAGGAGAAAGGCGAGGGCCGGAGTAGAAGGAGACTGCGCCATCGTCCCTTGAAGACGGACGGATGCCATAAATAAATAAATAAATATCAAAATGCGAAAGTAAACTCAAACCGCTATTAAGCGTAGGACGCAATACTTTCATGTAGAGAAGGAGCGTCTGAAACTTATCAAGTAATATAATAAATATATATATTGGTGTTTGCTTATATTACATCAGACCAAGATGGCTTCACTTGGCTAGGTATGGCCACTAACATGTAATAGAATGCGATGCTTGCAATATTAAACAGAACAAAGAATATCAGATCCCATAGTCTAGAAGTTAATTTGAAAATTCTTTGAGTTTCTTTATTCCAAGGCAAACTCGTGCTTGCCATGACGTCCTTTCCAGAATTGTGCAAATCATCTAAAACTTTTATACTCTCTTGAACTTGACTAGAATTATCTGAACAGGGCGACTGCTTTATTGTCTGGGCTGTTGTAGAACGTTGGTCCCCTGGTCTCTGCTCGTGGTTGTGTTTCCGCATGACGAGAAGCGTGGCCATCAGAGCGAGGCAGCTATGAACCATGACTCCAATGAGAAGTAGCGTTAGTCTCGGAATTTTATCGAGGGTCATAGCCCTGGGTAATGTCCCTCTATAGAGTAGAAAAAGGTTTCGCTGACTCGATGTAATATTGCAGTTTCACATGGTATAAAAATGGATATTATGTTAGATAGTTCCACAACTCTGAATTTCTCAGTTTAATACAATTGAAGTAACTACTACTGCTTACTTAGTAAAAGCGAGATTTTAATCTTCTAGAAATCCTTGGTTCATTTAACACTATGTTTGAATAAATTTGAAATTTTTTACTTAAAACTAAGATTTTTTTTATATAATAATTTACAGCAGACTTACGCTATGAAGTTGAGAAACACGGCGTTGGAGACAAACATGGTCACAAGGAAAGAGACCTTCTCTCCCGAGTCTGGGGGTATGAGGAAGACGAATGACGTCATCAACGACGTAAGCAGCATGGGCGCTATGAATGTGATGACGTAAAACAGGGGTCCCCTAGCTACAATCAGATCTACCCTAAAAAAAATAAAAATATAATAAATAAAGAATTTAAAAAATTAGGAATTAGAAATTGAAAAATTTTAAAAGCCAAAAATAGATCTATAATTGGTTTTAAAAAAAAGCACACATGAATATATTAGCATTCGCCAATAATTTGACTTAAGACAGTGTAAGAGCGGGGTAGAGGGGAGTGATGCGTTGGATGATAAACTCCTGGATGCGGCATAACCTTGAGGATTTGGGAGCTGAAGAAAAAAGAGGCTGGAGGCGCCTGGGAATGAGGGCATATTGTTGGCGTCCAATGTGGAGAAACGGTTGATGTATGTGAAGTTATGAAGATGATAAGTTTAGGCAAGTAATATCCTGGTCGAGACATAAGCCTGGGGTTTGAGGGATCGCGAAATAAAAATGCTTTTTGTTGTTGCAGATATTGGGAGATACTGGTGTTGAAGTTTTAGTCGCTGTTCAATGAAGGTTTAGCATACTAGGGGATGTGTGGCCAGCACTATGCCCAGCCGCCTTTACTTTACCCCAACTAATGTCAGGTACCCATCAGAGCTGGGTAGACTCAGAGACACCCTCGAGTCCAGGGAAAAAAACCTAACCTTCACCAGGATTCGAACCCAGGGCCATCGCCGTACCAATTCGTTAAAGGTCATAACGTTTATTTAAAAAAGTAAAATCCATTATCCATTTCAGACCAAATTGCTCAAGCAAGTAAAGCCACGTCATACTAAGGGATTGTGTGGCCGAGCGAAATGCTCAATCACTTTACTTATCCACAACTACTGTCAGGTGCACATCATCCAGAACCGGGAAAATAGCATAGCATTCACCAGGATTCGAACACTGCACCTTTAGTATGGCTGCTGATCTCGCTGTGCCCCATGATTAAACATTTAGTGCGTCAATATATCAGAAATAGTTAAGGGTAACCATTAAGCATTTTAAGTATTCAACCTACCTGGCAGCTATTAGCCCTTTACTGTAGCTTGTATAGTAAATGAATGGTGTTATGTTTTGCCACAGGATGTCCCATTCACCTTTCATTTGGAAAGGGTTGGGCAGATTCTCCAGAATTTTCGAAGACACTTCGTATTCACAATCGTCGAGAAACGGTAAAAAGACTATTTGGCAATTCTGGGAATAGAAACGAAAAACCTAGTTAATGTCAATATAATACAATGAAATGTTCTTGCAGTCCACAACCAGCACATTATGGTAAACATATCAAATGATTCTTCCATCTTCCACGTGTTTAAAACATGAAAAACCGGGAAAACTGATTTTTATGGTGGCGGGGTGAAAGGTAGTGGCTGAAAAGTGTAAAAGAATGTGTTGTCATTAGCGCAGCATCTATGTGCTAGGTTTCAGCTCCGTGGGATGACGGGAAGTTGGTCAATTAAAGTTTGGAAAGATTGTCAGCCAGCAAGTTAAAAGAAAGGTTTAAAAAGGTAAACAATAAGGTTAAGTTTCAATGTACTAGTAGTTACCCGGTAGACCCGTCAGATAACAAAGAGAAAATAATGTTTATGTGCGTGTGTGTTTGTGACCGAGAAATAGAGTTGTGTCCATAAACACACATATTATATGTTAAGATTTGCAGCAGTAACGTCACATGTAACTTGTTTTTTTTCATGTTTCGCAGAGTTTGAAGATCTTGATATGATTTTTATTTTCATATTAATTACCGGATTTACCGTATCTCTTGTAGTATTTGTTCTATAATGGCGCCAGAAGTTGGTTGTTCTGAAGGCATCGTTGTTTATTGCATCACGTCCCGTGCTATTTATAGAAAGGGGTCAAATCCCCCAATTATATATTTATATATGAAATAAGAGTGTTTGTCCGCATACGGATCCCCATTGTTCCATTTGGCATCACGTGAGTTTGTATCACTGACCTATTTAGGCTAGGCCTATATACTGTCTAATAATCTTTCCCATCGTGAAAACATGTGTCTTCGCTAGCTCAGTGGTAAACGTAGTGGACTGCCGTGCGGGCGACCCGGGTTCGATTCTCCAGTTAGACTGTACTTTTTTTTCGACAATTATTTTTTCAAACTTTTAAAATCAAAAGACATAGTAAATCTACAGGCTATTTAGATTTTTGTTACATAAAAAGACTTGCTTATTTTTTTACCCGATTACAATATATATTTTAAATTATTTTCTTAAAAGTCTTCAGTAAAAAAAATAATAATTTAAATATAAGATGTATAGCTTTCTTTTAAGTGTAGTTAAAAACATTTTTATCTGCACCTTATACAGTCCTGTTTTTTTTTCACCCGGGCAACGCCAGGCAATGTTGCTTGTATTTATATAAAGAGAGAGGTTCTGACCTCCAATGCTGTTTATAGTTACAATTTGAATCGTAGTCTTGTAGCGCATGATCGCTAATGAACGTCTTACGTCACAAGATTACTAGGATTGAATTTGTTTTAATCAAAGACTATAATAATAAGATGGACCGCTTGCTCTATTTTTAGAACTTTTATGTTCTTTTTCTGTGCGCATCCAATAAGGCTGTCTTAATTGACTTCTACGCTCCTACGTTTATCTAAAGGCTTCCGCTGTATACAACTTTCGATTTTAATTCCAATTTCTCATTTAGACAATCGTAATGATTAAATAAAACGGAAGTGCATAGTACAAAAGGGAATCGGGAGTTCCGAAAAGAAGTCATTTGCGTAATCAAATAGCAGAACTATTAAAGCGGGCAGTTTATCTTTTTATAGTCTTAGTTCCATGACGTCATGATGAATGCTTGTGTTTTGTCCATATCAGTTTCCTTTAATGTATTTTGATTCTTCATCAACTTTACCGGAAGGTCAACTTCGTCAATGAAATAACTTAGTGACCAGAATTACGCTTACTTTGAGTATCGTATTCAATTGTGTAATGAAAAAAAAAAGATTAGTAATGTCCGCTACCACTAGGCTTAACTGTTAATGAAACATAAATTTGACTTAGAAAAGACTAGAACAAAGTAACTGTTGGTCAAAAGGTTAGATATATTTATTGATTGCTCTATTGCTAGATTGATAGAATTTGTTCTCGGGTCTGGCGGGTTTCCCTGAGTCTACCCAGTTCTTACAAATATCTGACTTTAGAGAGGTAAAGTAAAGGTGGCTGGGTCATTGTGCTGGCCACACACTCGCCTAGTACGCCGTGGCCACATAAACTGACGAACGCTGCTACCCCGGCCCTATGAATTAATTTCGTCCCAATGGGATACGTTACTTTTACTAAATTGATATATTGATAGGTATAACAGGCTAAAACATTTGACCTACCTGTTGGTCAAACGGATACCAAGTTAAATCCATGGAGCACGTGGTCTTCAAAAATAGTGGTGACTTCATACTGACCTCTCCTAAATAGGTCAACTGAACCTGATCATTGAGTGGTTTTATCACCGCAAACTCCTGGTCAACTGCGTTGGTCACTGCGATTCTAGGATGCCAGAGACTGCGGGGAAAAAAAAAGAAAATCGACCATTAGCAGATACTCTATCATTTAGGGCAGGTGTCGGCAACATATGGCACGCGTGCCACACTTGGCACGCAGAGCGATTTTCAATGGCACACTGAGGACCTCCAAACGTCAATTCAAGTCTCTTCTACAATATATTGAGTGCTAGGGCAGGATGACCTTTAAGTTGTTGGCACACTAAACGAATAAGAAACATTACGTTGGCCCTCTACTATAGAATGGTTGCCGACCTCTGGTAGAGGCTATTATACGTTTTACTAGACTTTCTTCTAGCTTGCTTTTCATTGTTTGTGTGCAAGTGTAATTTCGGAAGCCAATACTCTTTTCACAATTTTTAAACATCAACTAAATAGGCCTAGATTCTCCTGTCAAACACGCACAACTATTTTATTAGTCTAGTGTATTTAGTAACCGAACGATAAAAAAATCGTTTACCTACACAAAATATTAAACTTAACATCCAAGAAGTTAAATCAGTATTAGCACTGACATGTTACTGTGTGTGTGGTATTATTCAGTTTTTTTTGTGTTTTTTTTTGTGTTTTTTTTTGTGTGTGTATTGTGAAGGGGGGAGTGAATCCAAATCTCGATTTATTCTGTTCCCTTGAGACGTCGATATGACGCCGTTACGAATAGCGCCAGTTTGAAAACAAAAATTGTTCAGTTGGAGTTTTACATATTCGCAATTTTTTAATGGTGGACTTTCGATACGGCTTTATAATCTTGTAATTATTTTGATAAAGTCTTTAATCTCAATTCTGTCAGAATAATCACCGTCAACTTACAGTAACCAACAAAATACTTATCCTTATAATTCATACGCCAGTTCTTTAAACTTTAGTTATCAAATTGACGTGGGTTCATCTCAATAGGTATGATTTAAATATTTCTTCACAAACAACATTAGTTCATCAAATTATAAAATTACTAAGTCTTAATTTATTACTTCAATGTTTGAAAGTGAACAGAATTATTTAATAACATATATTTCAAAAGTTTGTTTTCATAAATCCATATCTGCTTAGTCAAAGTTTATTTCAATTTATCGATTGAAAAGTCTAAATGAGGCTTGATCTTTTGGGTTCAATTCATATAAAAACTTCCTTTTTTTTCCGGCAACAAACTTTAAATAATGTTTATGATTTTTTTCAATTATAGCTTTTACAAATATACAAAGGCTACATGATTAGTTGTGTGGAATCTGTTTTTAACATCAAAAGTGAGTATGCGATAGTTCATTGTCAACATGGTAGTCGAGATAAGTTTAATCAAAATTTGTTAGTTTACAACTCGCAATACACTAAACTAAACTATGTAGGTCAGGTGTCAATGTATACATGCACTTCCGGTTAACTTCCGGTTAAATGAATTTTACAATTAAAAAATAAATGATTCTTCACGTCTGACGTTCAAAATTAATCGTTTTATTTCGGGGACACCTTTAGGAAATCATTTTATCCCCTACATATTTTCTTACTCACAGAACAACCAGAAACGCAGAACATTGACATGTTTTGTTAGTAAATTAACGAATAGAACCGGAAGTGTAGGAATGCATCGGCACTTTTTAGGCTCACCATGCATGCTTAATCGTTAAGAGAAGTCAATGCCATGCATCGGCAACATTTCCAAACATCAAATAATCAGTTCTGCCAAACTATGACTTGCTCATCATTAGAAAAATGACGCAAAAAAAAAGCACAAATCAAAATTTCAAATCTTACTTTTTAAGTCTTACTTACTCGTCGTAAGGAAAGGTCAAGGACTCAATGTCGTCAAATTCTTCTGGATCCCATACAATTCCCGGGTCTTTCCATGTCAATGCCAAAAAATTCACACTGGTAAACGACTGTTCAACTTCATCACAGGCGATGACCTGGCGAGGGGAAATACTCTCATTCACTATAATAAAATGAATCATTACAAAAGTATCCCGTCGGACCAAATTGATCCTTAGGACCGGTGAAGTAGCGTTCGCCAGTTTCCGTGGCCACGGCATACTAGGTGACTGTGTGGCCAGCACTATGCACAGCCGTCTCTACTTTACCCCATCAGAGCTGGGTAGACTCAGGAAAACTCAAATCCTAGCCTTCACCAGGATTCGAACAAAGGACCCTTGGAGCGCCAGTGGAACGTGCTGCCTCTTGGCTGCCCCATGACTCAATACAAAATGACTACAAATCACTTCTTTGAACATTTATAATTAAATCAATACAAAATGACTACAAATCACTTCTTTGAACATTTATAATTAAATCAATACAAAATGACTACAAATCACTTCTTTGAACATTTATAATTAAATCAATACAAAATGACTACAAATAACTTCTTTGAACATTTATAATTAAATCAATACAAAATGACTACAAATCACTTCTTTGAACATTTATAATTAAATCAATACAAAATGACTACAAATCACTTCTTTGAACATTTATAATTAAATCAATACAAAATGACTACAAATCACTTCTTTGAACATTTATAATTAAATCAATACAAAATGACTACAAATCACTTCTTTAAACATTTATAATTAAATCAATACAAAATGACTACAAATCACTTCTTTGAACATTTATAATTAAATCAATACAAAATGACTACAAATCACTTCTTTAAACATTTATAATTAAATCAATACAAAATGACTACAAATCACTTCTTTAAACATTTATAATTAAATCAATACAAATCACTTCTTTGAACATTTATAATTAAATCAATACAAAATGACTACAAATCACTTCTTTAAACATTTATAATTAAATCAATACAAATCACTTCTTTGAACATTTATAATTAAATCAATACAAAATGACTACAAATCACTTCTTTAAACATTTATAATTAAATCAATACAAAATGACTACAAATCACTTCTTTGAACATTTATAATTAAATCAATACAAAATGACTACAAATCACTTCTTTGAACATTTATAATTAAATCAATACAAAATGACTACAAATCACTTCTTTGAACATTTATAATTAAATCAATACAAAATGACTACAAATCACTTCTTTGAACATTTATAATTAAATCAATACAAATCACTTCTTTGAACATTTATAATTAAATCAATACAAAATGACTACAAATCACTTCTTTGAACATTTATAATTAAATCAATACAAAATGACTACAAATCACTTCTTTGAACATTTATAATTAAATCAATACAAAATGACTACAAATCACTTCTTTGAACATTTATAATTAAATCAATACAAAATGACAACAAATCACTTCTTTGAACATTTATAATTAAATCAATACAAAATGACAACAAATCACTTCTTTGAACATTTATAATTAAATCAATACAAAATGACTACAAATCACTTCTTTGAACATTTATAATTAAATCAATACAAAATGACTACAAATCACTTCTTTGAACATTTATAATTAAATCAATACAAAATGACAACAAATCACTTCTTTGAACATTTATAATTAAATCAATCACAAAATGACTGCATACACGTTTTTTTTTATGGCTTTCTTGACTTACATTGCGTACTTTCTTACTAATCTAGGGAACATTTAGACTTGTGCCAGATCTGGCACGCAAGGGGATATCCAATGGCACGCGGAAGCCTCCCACCAAAATTGCAATTTAATTCTCTTCTACAAGAAATTGAATGCTAGATTGGGATGAGTTTTAGTCTGTTGGCACGCAGAGTGAATTAGAAATCCTACTTGGGCAAACCACTATCGAAAGTACTTTTAGACTTGTCTAAGGTATAATATAGACTAAACGTAAGTACTAATATACTTAATATATTGCCTACAACTAGACTATTATGTAAAACATCGATACATCATCATCATCATTAATCCCTTGACAGTTGTGGTCGTTGGGGTGAGTGAATGGACACTTCAGCAGTCAACTTTCCCCACTGTTGCCTATCTTGAACGGTTGTCAATAGTTGAGTCAACTGCAGCCCTGTAATATCGATACACATAGATCTTAAAAATAATCTCTAAAGAAAAAACCAGCGTACTTTAGTCTTATCTCATGAAAGGTGTAGTTTTATCAGCGTACATATATTTACGCTTGTGATGGTTGTAGTCTTTTCACTGTATCTCTTACGTCTACCTTCCACTTACCTCATAGAGTTTGAAGCTGAAATTGAGCGACACGTTGGACTCTGGGCACAGCTTCCAGCGAACTGAATTCTGTGATAGAATCGTAGACTTAAGCCTCGCTCGGGCCTCTAGCCATCTGGACAAAGATCCGTTCCGTTGGCCAACCACAAACCATACACCCAAGAATACAACAAATACTACAGCAGAGAATTTTGTCATGTCTACATTTTTGGCGATTCCAATATAGAAGAAAAGTAAATTTCAAATTATACCTTTAAACACGTTTTTTACATTACAAAACTTGACAAAAACAAAACAATTTCGGTGTAAAAGTATCGAATGTCATGGCGAGTTATGCTGCTTCCATATTTATATACTTTGAGTGATACAATTGTGAGTCAATAGCGATGACATTAAAGCCTATGAATCATGCATAGTTTGTCACGGTCAAATTCCCCCTAACTGTGTTTAGTTTATGAGCGATTCAGTAAACAATCAACCTTGGGTGTCGTAGACTTTAGTCTTGACATTTTACTTGATATATCATTTTAGCTAGCACCGTATTAACCTTTATTTACTATTCGCACTGTTCAAACAAAAAAGAAACATGGTTGCTATTGGAAACTGACACCGCCATGATTGTTGTACACTATTGGTTAAAATCTAGCCTATCAAAAAGGCACTCAACCTTGATCGAGTGAGTTCGTTTCTTTCATAGCTCAGTTTCAAAATAAAATAGTTTTAGCGAAACGTTATAAAAAAAGAATCGTCACATGTGATGTAAAATTGAACAGAAGAGTGGCTTTTGTAATGGTGTAAACACATCTGTGTAACTTCTGTTAATTCCAAATCTATCTCGATCTTATCGTGCGATCGATGGAGTACAGAATACTGTAGCAAAGTTTTAAAATACCAAAGCCAGCTATGAAAATGTAAATACCCGAACGTATATTGGTGTATTTTAACATCATAGTAGTCAGTTAGAAGTTAGCTAGGTATATTAGATAGATAGATAGATAGATAGATAGATAGATAGATAGATAGATAGATAGATAGATAGATAGATAGATAGATGGGGTGATGGACGGATGGGTGGATGTATGGATGGATTGATGGATGGATAGATAGATAGATAGATGAATAGATAGATCTATTGCTATATTCAAAGATAGATACGTGGATACATATATTATAGTTCCGTTAAAATGTAGATACCTAGATAGGTAGATTGTAATACATTTAGTACACATTTGACTTTCTCCTTATTTTAGTTTCAGAATATTTCCTGAGCACACATATGACGAAAGTCTATATAAAACCAAGGACCGTAATAAGATGGACCGCTTGCTGTGATATTTCTGTTATTTGATAAGTTGAATTACTTAGTTTCGGAATTTCCGATCGCATTAAGTCCTCTAGACTTCCGGGCTAGTAATTCTCTATGATTTTCTCAATGGAAAATTAAAATTAAAATTAAAAGTTTTATACAGCGGAAACCTTTAATGCAAACGTTGGAGCGTAGAAGTTATTCAAGACAGCCTTATTGGTTGCGCACGGGAAAAAAAGAAGATATGCTTAGCTCTAAAAATAGAGCAAGCGGTCCATCTTATTATAGTCTTTAAAAAAACAAACAAAAGACAATATTTCGATAAGTGCCTCTTTATTCGTAAGTCATGCAACGACCTATCAGATATTTTTTATATAAAAAAAACTTTCATTTTAAACACACATTTTCTTTTTTGTCACAAAAATGATTTGTCTAGCTATTTTCAAAAATTCAATTTACAAAACACGTTTAAAAACCTTTGCGATAAGAAGATAATATTAGCGCAGTTTACATAACAATACTGGAATTGCTACTGTATTTATAGTTCTGTTAAATTTTGTATAACCCTTTTTACATTTAAGTCCTCGGCTTCCCTAGCGTCCCGTTTTTCCACGAGACACTGCTGGCCATACAAATTAATGTTCTGCGATTACAAGAAGATGGTACTATGTATAAATTTATTATGTACAAGTTGAATTCCCCGTCGTTGTCCGGGGAAAAACTTACATAGGCCTATAGTATAAGCTACGGGTAAAAATTGTATAAACTTCAAGGAACATAAAGTTATAATAAATATAGACTCTATTATTTACTGAAAACATTTAAAACTAATTTAAATAAATATTGTAATTGAGTTTAAAAGAAGGGAATTTTTTTTTAACAAAAAGGTTGGACTATCCCTGGCTGAGAATCTAATACCCGTCTCCCGCATGGGTCTAAAATAAAAAATTTATATTTTACTTACTGAAAACATTTTAGGATAGCTTTAAAGTTCTGAAATTCTTTACAATGTGTACAAAATTTTTTTTAATAATGGACATAAAAACAAAATGTAGAAAAAGAAAAAAGTTGTAAGTAGAGAATCGAACTCAGGTCGCACGCATGGCAGTCGGCTATGCTAACCACTCACTTAGAGAGGACACACACCGGAAGCGAAATCGCAAAATTAAAATATGAGACAATAAGGTCACGTGTCTTTAACCAAATGGGGATCGAAATCAACACACACAGTCCACTTTAAGTACATACATTTAGGATTCTGGGAATGATACTTGCCAACTGAAATACAGTCGTACACAGGGTGGTTTTTAAACTAGTCACGAAAAACCAGCAACGTAGCATTTTGACATTATCTATTCAGTTTAATACCAAGAAAGCCAGTCATTGACTAGAACAACTTACATCTTCATGCGTACCACTTAAAGATATTTTCTTATTCTAGGTAAGTCAGTAACTTATATTAAATACAATACGAGAATGGCTTATGTTATTAAGAACATATTATTATTCCAATGATAAATAACATATTATTATGATTTTAAATTTCGATTTGAGTGTCTTTGCAGGGGCTACATATTCATCTGCGTTCTCGTAGCACCAAGCTTTTGTACAAAATAACAATATAAACGCAGATTTTATTTGGAGAAATAATATAGACTATAAGGACAGAATGAAAGCGTACATTATGCTGTAGCAGTGTTCTAATGAACTAAGGCTTTATTCTGCCTGTTTATGCACTTTTTCACAGAAGCCATTAATTGACAAGTCTTAATTAGGTGTAACCTTTTGATTTGGAAGAGGTCACGTGCTTTCGGTTCTATTTTTAAATAATTAAACAAAAAAAGCATGCTTTTGCTGGTGTTTGACAATTGATTTCAACCACGACGGCCCATTCTAGTCTTTTATAATTATACAAAGGATACAATATTAGTTATGAGGAATCCCTTTTTTACATCAAAAGTTAATAGGTAATAATTAATATTCAAGTGTTAGTCGCGTAAGGTTAAATATATCTTTGTTTACAAAATAAATAAGTCAAGAGTTGCGTTTCTTGGTTATTAAAAAACACAATGCGTAGATTCATAAAATCAAATAACGAAAATTATTTTCCATTAAGCAATAAGTTTGATATGATAAAAACGTGAAATTTCATTTCTGACTTTCACAATCCATCGTTTTCTTTTGGCAACATTTTTTGGAAATGAAATAAAATTTAATCTCCCTTAACTTTTAGTACAATCAGAAACACGTTTTTTTTTAATTAAATGATCGAATAAGACCGGAATTTTTTTTTCGTTGCAACCTTTTATGCATGCATATTTGTTAAGACTTGTCAATATCACATTGGTATTTTACTAACATTTAAAACGTGGAGTGAAATATTTTTAGGATGCAAAAAGCAAAAAATAAAATGGCACGCTGGTTAGATGAAACATAATGAAAAAGAAAACATCCCAATCCCTGGAGTTGAAGCACCTTGACCTTCGCGGAACAGTCTGCCTCAACGGTTGCCCTTGCAAGTGCTGGCATATCGGGTGAACTTTCGCGGTTTTCGTCTTCGGGAAAAATCTCAAGAATCGCCCTTTCCCGGAAGTGATTTCCGGTTCCTTGGTGTTTGCTTCAGACCGTAAAGCGTCACGTGGCTTGCCTGTGTCGAGTCTGGAGATGTTGGGGCAGTAGGGGTCGGCGTACAGGATGGCGTTTTCATCTCGTGGCGGCCTATTGGCTGGGACGTTGGACTTCTGCTCCGTGGTGTACTTGCGCATTACGAAGAGGGTGGCCATCAGGGCGAAGAATCCCTCCACCATGACGCCACAGAGGAACATGGCCAGTCTTGGCATATTGGACAACGTCATACTCCTGGGCATTGTGCCACTGGAAAAGAAAGTTTTGAAAATTAAATTGTAAAGAAATCTCTGACATCATCACAGACGACCTAGAACGGTAACCTTTTGATAATCATGTGCCGAATTTAGAATTCGGATTTTTAATTCATTCAGCGCGCTAACAGCCTGAAAGACGATTTATAAATGTCTCTAAAGGAGGACGTAACTTACGCTATGAAGTTTAGTTAAAGGTGGACGTAACTTACGCTATGAAGTTTAGCTAAAGGTATAGCTAAAGGTAAAAGAAACTTACGCTATGAAGTTTAGCTAAAGGTAATAGAAACTTACGCTATGAAGTTTAGCTAAAGGTGGACGTAACTTACGCTATGACGTTTAGCTAAAGGTAATAGAAACTTACGCTATGAAGTTTAGCTAAAGGTAATAGAAACTTACGCTATGAAGTTTAGCTAAAGTTAAACGTAACCTACTCTATGAAGTTTGGCTAAATATGGACGTAACTTACGCTATGAAGTTCAGGAACACGGCGTTGGAGACAAAGATGGTGACCAGAAAAGAGATCTTCTCCCCGGATTCTGGCGGGATGCAGAAGACAAATGACGTCATGACAGACGTAAGCAGCATGGGCGCGAGGATGCTTACCACATAGAACAGTTTACTTCTGGTCAGGATCAACTTAACCCTGCGAGGGAAAAGAATAAATTATTTGTTAAGTGATGTTTAATCTGTAAATGTAGATAGATATCAGACAAACGATACATCAGGCATCCAACATAAGACATCAGATATCAAATATCAGACCAATACAACAGACATCCAACATCGGACATCAGACATCAAACATAAGACAAAAGAAAACAGCCATCCAACATCGGATATTGGACATCAGACAACAGACATCCAACATCATACATCGGACATTAGCCATTAGACAACAGAAGACATCCAACATTGGGCATCAGACAACAGACAACAGACATCCAACATCGGACATCAGACAACAGACATCGAACATTGGACATAAAACTTTGGAAATCAGACATCTCACATCAAACAATAGACATCAGAAAACAGACATCAGACATCAGATATGAAACATTAGACCGACATTTCAACTGATCATCTGCATCATCACTTTGAAATATAAAAGAACTGTTAAAGAGTTATAGTTGTATCCAAGTACTTGACAAGTGGTAAATGAAGTCGTCCATCACCGAAATAAGACGAGTTTATGCTCCGGGATACTACAGCCCATTCACCACGCAGATTGAACGGGTCCGGCATCTTCTTTATCTCCGCTCTGCTGATCTCGAATACACAGTCTTCAAAGAAGGGAAGGAAGATGATTTCACACTCCTGAAAACAGATTGTTAAGGGGGGGGGGTATCAATAAACCGACATGTAAATGAGCGTGGTACCATCAGTGATATAGATACATAGATACATGAGCGTGGTACCATCAGTGATATAGATACATAGATACATAGAGCGTGGTACCATCAGTGATATAGATACATAGATACATGAGCGTGGTACCATCAGTGATATAGATACATAGATACATGAGCGTGGTACCATCAGTGATATAGATACATAGATACATAGAGCGTGGTACCATCAGTGATATAGATACATAGATACATGAGCGTGGTACCATCAGTGATATAGATACATAGATACATAGAGCGTGGTACCATCAGTGATATAGATACATAGATACATGAGCGTGGTACCATCAGTGATATAGATACATAGATACATGAGCGTGGTACCATCAGTGATATAGATACATAGATACATGAGCGTGGTACCATCAGTGATATAGATACATAGATACATGAGCGTGGTACCATCAGTGATATAGATACATAGATACATGAGCGTGGTACCACCAGTGATATAGATACATAGATACATGAGCGTGGTACCATCAGTGATATAGATACATAGATACATAGAGCGTGGTACCATCAGTGATATAGATACATAGATACGTAGATAGAAAGAAATATCAATAGATAAACTAATCTATATAAAGTAAGACGTTTGTGAATGATCGGACTCCCATTGGTTTATTTAAGGGCACGTGACCTTGTTGTCTCATATTTTACTTTAGCGATCTCGTTTTCTGGATGTCTTCCCTTGCTGAGTAGTTAGCGTATCGGGTTCTTTTTCCCCATTGATGACTTTTTTTCTCTCTTTTTTTGTAATAATGGTAGGGATGTTACTTTTTCCATTTTCCACTAATATTACATCTCTTTTTAAAGATTGTAAGGAATTCAAGACTTTAAAATTTCCAAATTTTTAGTAGGTAAAATATAATAGCTATATTTCAAACACATGCAAGAGACGCGAGCTCGATTTTCAGCCAGGAACAGTCAAAACTTTTTGCTTAAAAAAAACAACATGCCTTTACTTTCATTTGTTATATTTTTAAAATTATTATTGCATTCTGCTCATTGTAGTTTACACAATTTTTATCTGTAACTATAAACGTATGCAATTGTTTTTCCCCGGTCAACCCAGCGCAATTTAGCATGTATATTAGATAGTTTTTTGTTTTTAAATACATATCATAAACCTTTTTGTCCAGGGTACAGTTATATAATACATAGTCTTTACCTGTTTGTCGAATGGGTAACGTGTAAGATCGAGAGAACACGTGGTCCTAAGGAATGCTGGGGTGTGTAGCATGACATATCCGTCACTGTGCACAAGAAGATGATTGTTCATGGGCGTTACCAGCATGAGCTCTGGATCCGCGGAGTTGGTGACCAGTATATGGGGATGCCATATTCTAAGCAAAGCAATACATTTCACTTATGAGTATATTCTGCTCTAAATGTAATGAAAAGTGTTAACCCCCCCCCCCTTTTTTTTTTCTCCAAAATAACAACAAGCACTACAATAGAAATATTACTTCACTTCCGAAAGTTAAAGATTAATTTTGCGTAATGTGTTACAAGTTAGTATAAACATATTATTTGTGATTACAGTCAGAAATATTACAAGTCTGACTAGTGTTTACATTTCATTTCAATTTATTAAATGAGTGCATAAACGTCAAATGTTTAATAGCAAAATGGTCACATTTACAGAATGGATTGTGAACCCTGACCTCTGTTCAGATAGTTTTACTTCTTCCTCACCAATGGCAGGTACCCATCAGATCTGGGTAGACTCTGATACAAATCCTAGCAAAGAACATGGCATTAACCAGGATTTGAACTTTGGATCTTCGGAAAGGCTATATTTGCGCTTCCGCTAGGCCATAGAAATATGTTGTAGCTAGAGAGTCAATATTCTTATAAAAATTTACAAAGAAACTTCTTCTAAGATTCTATGTTTTACATAAACTTGTAGCCGAATGTAGCATTAGTAAGTTTTATTTCATAAAGACTATAATAAGATGGATCGCTTGCTTTGATATGTCTGCTATTTGACAAACTTGAAATACTCCGTTCACACCATGGCCTCTAGACTTCCGGTTTAGTAATTCGCTATCATTTTCTCAATGGAAAAAGTAAGATTACAATCGAAAGTTGTATACAGCAGAAGTCTTTAGGTACGTTTAGGGACTCATTTAGGACAGCGTTATTGGCTGCGCACGGAAAAAAACAACTTAAGCTCTAAAAATAGATCAAGCGCTCCAGCTTAATTTATTTTTCTTTATTTAATCTATCAAAACAATCTGAAGTCCAAAAAAAAAGAAACCATTAAGCTACAACAACAATAACATAGACCAGGGGTTGGCAACCTTTTGATAATTGTTTGTCCAAGTAGGATTTCTAAATCTCTCAGCGTGCCAGCAGCTTAAAAGTCATCCTGCTTTAACATCCAATTGCTTATAGAAAAGACTTGAATCACCTTTTTTTGTGGGGATTCTGCGTGCCATTGAAAATCATCTGCTCTGCGTGCCTATCACGGCATGCACGCCTTAGGTTGCCAACCCCTGGGTCTATACAAGAAGACTCACTCATCGTAAGGTATACTTGTGACGTTCACTCCTTGGTAGTCGTCAGGGTTCCACCTCAGGTCAGTGTCGTTCCAATAGACTTCAATGTAGTTGACGGAAGTGAACGATTGCTCGACCTCATCCCCTGTCAGAACCTTCAGGAGTTTGGAAAGGAAAGACATTTATATGTTTCTTTTAGAGTCAATACGTAAAGGCTTTTGGAATCATTCTTCTATTAACTACTGCAGAGGCGGTATATTTGTACAATTCCTCGAGCTGATATCGGCTTAATGGTATAACAAGTTTAGGTTCGATATAATCTTATAAATCACGGGACTCAAACACGTGGCCCGTGGACTGCATGCGGCTCACCAAGTGAAATTTTGTGGCCCGCTTACAATTAAGACAGCTAGTACTGATAAACGTAAAATGTTATTGTTAATTTTATATATGTAACATACTTAATAATAATAGTGATAGTTCCCTTTGGTATAATTCTGTTAGTCTAAATTGTAAATTGGCATATTATAAGTCGTAAAATAAGTTAATTAAGATCTATGAAGTTTTTTTTGTTTACTAGGGTCGGGTTGTTAGGGGGGGGGGTGCGGCCCTTGACACATCTCTTAAGTGATGAAATGGCAAATGGCTTCATCTGAGTTTGAGACCCCTGTTATAGATGGATGGCAACTTAGATGATCATGACAATATTATTCAATATATTTTATCATGGACAGGCCATAATGTGCTGAGAGAAGCGATCCGTGAGTTGGCAGACTGGACAGCGGTACTCGAGCTGGAACGGACCCGACAAGGGCCGAGGTGTGAGTCAGAATGTAAAACGAACTAAATCGATCGAGCTGACCCATGATGGACACTCCGCAAGGGGAGGAATTGGAGGACTCACATGGAATAGAGAACAGAAACTATACTATTCGCTTTGACCAGGACTTGATCCCAGGACAAACTGACCAGCGTTATAGCGCTCTATCAAACTACCACGCGTTTATTTGTTCACTCGTGATCAACACCCCAGACTCAACACCCCAGACTCAACACCCCAGACTCAACACCCCAGACTCAACACCCCAGACTCAACACCCCAGACTCAACACCCCAGACTCAACACCCCAGACTCAACACCCCAGACTCAACACCCCAGACTCAACACCCCAGACTCAACACCCCAGACTCAACACCCCAGACTCAACACCCCAGACTCAACACCCCAGACTCAACACCCCAGACTCAACACCCCAGACTCAACACCCCAGACTCAACACCCCAGACTCAACACCCCAGACTCAACACCCCAGACTCAACACCCCAGACTCAACACCCCAGACTCAACACCCCAGACTCAACACCCCAGACTCAACACCCCAGACTCAACACCCCAGACTCAACACCCCAGACTCAACACCCCAGACTCAACACCCCAGACTCAACACCCCAGACTCAACACCCCAGACTCAACACCCCAGACTCAACACCCCAGACTCAACACCCCAGACTCAACACCCCAGACTCAACACCCCAGACTCAACACCCCAGACTCAACACCCCAGACTCAACACCCCAGACTCAACACCCCAGACTCAACACCCCAGACTCAACACCCCAGACTCAACACCCCAGACTCAACACCCCAGACTCAACACCCCAGACTCAACACCCCAGACTCAACACCCCAGACTCAACACCCCAGACTCAACACCCCAGACTCAACACCCCAGACTCAACACCCCAGACTCAACACCCCAGACTCAACACCCCAGACTCAACACCCCAGACTCAACACCCCAGACTCAACACCCCAGACTCAACACCCCAGACTCAACACCCCAGACTCAACACCCCAGACTCAACACCCCAGACTCAACACCCCAGACTCAACACCCCAGACTCAACACCCCAGACTCAACACCCCAGACTCAACACCCCAGACTCAACACCCCAGACTCAACACCCCAGACTCAACACCCCAGACTCAACACCCCAGACTCAACACCCCAGACTCAACACCCCAGACTCAACACCCCAGACTCAACACCCCAGACTCAACACCCCAGACTCAACACCCCAGACTCAACACCCCAGACTCAACACCCCAGACTCAACACCCCAGACTCAACACCCCAGACTCAACACCCCAGACTCAACACCCCAGACTCAACACCCCAGACTCAACACCCCAGACTCAACACCCCAGACTCAACACCCCAGACTCAACACCCCAGACTCAACACCCCAGACTCAACACCCCAGACTCAACACCCCAGACTCAACACCCCAGACTCAACACCCCAGACTCAACACCCCAGACTCAACACCCCAGACTCAACACCCCAGACTCAACACCCCAGACTCAACACCCCAGACTCAACACCCCAGACGTTACATAATTACCTCGTAAGTGTAGAAAATAAAGATCATCTGAACCGTGCTGTTCTGTTCAGCCGGGCACAGCTTCGCCCGGAGCGCTCTGTGGGACAGAACGTCGGACCTCAGTCGGGCTTTGGCCTCCCTCCAAGCAGACATTGGCTCTTTCAGTGACCCGGAGACGTACCGGGCGGCTAGACTCAGTAATATCCACAGGCACTGCGGTATCTCCATTGCCAGGGAACTCTGCAACACAGCAATAATTATTTTACTCTACGTCGCTCTAGAAAGGCAAATTCTCACAAAGTGGCAGTGCTGCAGACTTGCCATGTCGTGAGAAAATGTTTTTTTTTTTTTTTACAAAGTTCGAGATTACGGATATAAAGCATAAATGAACAGAATTAAAAGTTTATCTTGGGACTATCATTTAAAACTTTAAATATTTTAAATTGGTGTAAATATTGTTTGTACATTAGATCTATCTTAATTATCTAACTTATGTATAATATATTATCAATCTCTTATATATTATAATTATATTTTTTTTCCTAAAGGTATACATGAATATATAAAGATATATAGATAAATATAAAGATAAATAGCTATGGATATAAAGATGCTATCATTTTAACAAAACAATAGAACTAAATCGTTTAATTAAGAAACACAGTCGGTATGGAATGGGTTGTCTGAACGAGTCTAGAAAATTAACAGCATAAGATTGTCTTATCAAACTGCAAGACTGGATTTAAAGCAAAAATATATATAATGTCAAAATTGTAACAGTCTGTTTACTTGTCAATATGAACGTATTATATATAATTAATTTTAGACATAGTGCAATCCTATAAAAGTATAGTATAAAAGTATAGGGGGGGGGCGCTATGACCGAGAGGCAGCGAGTTCAGCTCACATACCAAAGGTGCTGGGTTCGAATCCTGGTGAAGGTTAGAAGTTTTTCCAGGGACACAAGGGTGTCCCCGAGTCTATTCAGCTCTGATGGTTAGCCTACCTGACATTAGTTGGGGTAAACAAAAATGCGTCTGGGCATCCCCTTGTATGCCGTGGGCCACAGAAACTAGTGAACTCTCGTTCACCGGCCCTATGATCAATTTGGTCCGACGGGTAGTACACAAAGTCTCTATAATGCAAGATAAAATAAAAAAAAACATAGTGAAAATTTAAGACATACACAAAGACAAACACATACCTTAAATTACAACTGACTGTCTTGGCGTGCCACCAACAACTGTTTTATGAACTGACTATGTTTTTTTAAGTCCGTCTGATCGGAACCGGAAGAAATTCAATGTACTTTTCAAAACGCCAACGCTTTAAAAAATTAGTTTTCAAGTTTGTTCTATAGACTAACAGCAGCTGCATACTACAAAAATATCAATGGAAGTCTACAGCAATATTTCATCCAGCAGTTCCCAACCATATGTTCACCATCGCCACTATCTTGTTACACTCTCCTCAACGGTTATATCTCTTTTCGAACAACGTAATTAAAACTATTTATTTGGTTATTAAAATTAATATTTTATTCTTTCATTCTTAGATGAGTGACCGTTAAATAAGTTTAAATCTACTAATACCTGTTTATTATGAGAACCACAAAGATAACATTGTCTACATTTGGTCATTCTCTTTCGTTGATTTATTTTTTGCTTCATCAGGAATTTAAAAGCGATAATTATCGCCCTTGCCTGAAGTCGCCAATAAACATTTGATTTGATTAACGAGAGAGGAAATAAAAGCGAGCAAATAGTTTGGTCGATGACAAAGGACGAGCGGACCGTCGAGTTTACACGAGTTAAAAGCATTGGACATTACAACGAGTGCAAAGAAAACACGTTGTATTGCGTGGGATTTTATTCATTCTCGCCCAAACTGCGTGGACGGTGAAGTTTGAGATAAAGGTTTAAAAGATAAACACACACTAACACTTGTTCAAAACATTCGTTGCAGAATTTGTTCATCCTTTTAAAAACACATGAACATTCATTTGGGATAGTAAACATTTATTCACTACAACTGATTCAGATAAATTAGCTTTAAAGTTCGTTACAAAAATAAATATTCAAATCTAGCCCAAAACCATGAGTAAAATGACTTTCATTAGTTACGATTGTAACCATTTTCATTCAAATCATTATATTTAGAAGAAAAAAACGTTAAGTTAAAATATATATAAAAGCAAAATGGTAATACTATATAAAACTAACTCTTATATTTACCAAAACAATCTGAACAGTATAGCTGTTTGAGGCGACATCAATTTAGGATTTTTATCCAAGACTTTGAGGAAGCCAGACAATATATTTTTTTAATGCGTACATTTAAAAACGATTTCATTAATTTTTCCATTTGCATAGAATATGGATTATATAGTTCAGAGGTCGGCAACCTACGGGACACGTGCCAAACTTGACACGCAAAGTCATTTTCAATAGCACGCGGAAGACCCACAAAAATGGCATTGGTTGACTTTTAGACTGTTGGCACGCGGAATGAATTACAAATCCTAGTTCGGTACACTACTATCTAAAGGCTGATTAAAATGTTGATTTTATTTCCAATAATACAATATTATTTTCTTTTCTGATGAAACGACTTTAGAAATATTTTAGACAAATAAATCAAAAGATAATTATTTTTTTTTACTTTATAAAGTATTCTTTTAAAAATGTATAAACTATCAAAAGTTAAGAAAGAAATTATTCTCTTTAAACTGCAAATGAAATCAGTTACATGTACTGTCCTAAGTGGGTTGATGTGAAAATAAATAGCATTGAAAAGTTTGCAACAAAGGGTAATTACTCAATCCAATATAATTAGTTCTGAGTTTGCTCCCCTGAAACATTTGGACCATGAAACTGGTGAGTAATGTTTAGCTGTCACTAATGTTACTCAGCTGATAACGATAACACGCTAGCCTATATAAAAAACACGGTCTGGGACTTGGTTATGCATGTTGTTGTGATACATCTAGTTTAATGCTTAAGCTTGGATACACAATCATACTTTCATTTTAAATGACCACCATTGACCACAAGTTGACCGCTGTCGCTTAAATTGTGTAGCATTTTAATATTTTGAGAGTTATGTGATCTCTTTCACGTCTGTAACAGTTATCAGTTGTACAGTCGTTCATTCTAGACAGAAGATTATTACGTCCACTAGGCCCAAAACACCTGCAGGTCGGCAGGGATCGGTCGGTGGCAGGGATAGAACCCGCGAGGTGTCGGATGACAGTCGGGTGAACTAACCACAGGACCAGCCGATTGATGATTAAAAAAACTATGAGCACTGTATGAATTCTGTAACATTCTATGATTCACGAACTATGAGGCATATTATAGTTTTAAGTTTTCTAGAAGTATTCTCTGTGCTAGCGGCTTTGAACCTGTCAATGTCTAGAGGACGCGAGGCTCGAGCGAGTCTGAAATCTGCTGTTCTCTCCCACAAGGCTGTACAAGGGAAGGTTTGCCCCGCACACAATCAAACTACAGTGTCGTTAGGGTTTTATTTTAAGGCCTACGAGGTAAGTTGCCAGTGTACCAATAGAGTAAAAAAAGATAATTATGAGGCATTGTAAAAGTATTGTATTGTAAAACGATTGCGCGGCTCTTAAGTTAGATCTACTGTGATCTGTAACGTCGATTTTTACATTTAGAACTTGGGAGTGAAAGATACGTGTACGGGGCATGCGTCGTTAAGCTCTGATTACGCTCAACGTAGGGCGCCTTTCTTGAAACGTAGTGCTCTAAAAATTAGCCGGGGGGGGGGGGGACATTTCTAAGAGTGCCTGCAAACCTCATTCATTGAATTTAACAATAGAATCTATTTTAAATTAAGAAATAGAAACTATATAAACTTAACCAATAGAATCTATATTAAATTATCCAATAGAATCTATGTTGAATTAACCAATAGAATCTATGTTAAATTAGCCAATAGAACCTATATTAAATTAAACAATAGAATCTGTTAAATTAACCAATAGAATATATGTGAAATTAAACAATAGAATGTATCTTAAATTAACCAATAGAATCTATGTTAAATTAACCAATAGAATGTATGTTAAATTAGCCAAAAGAATCTATATTAAATTAAACAATAGAATCTATGTTAAATTAACCAATAGAATATATGTGAAATTAAACAATGGAATGTATCTTAAATTAACCAATAGAATCTATATTAAATTAACCAATAGAATCTATATTAAATTAACCAATAGAATCTATATTAAATTAACCGATAGAATCTATATTAAATTAACCAATAGAATCTATATTCATGAACCAATAGAATCTATGTTAAATTAACCAATATAATCTATATTAAATTAACCAATAGAATCTATATTAAATTAACCAATAGAATCTATATTAAATTAACCAATAGAATCTATATTAAATTAACCAATAGAATCTATATTAAATTAGCCAATAGAATCTATATTAAATTAACCAATAGAATCTATATTAAAATAACCAATAGAATCTATATTAAATTAACCAATAGAATCTATGTTAAATTAACCAATAGAATCTATATTAAATTAACCAATAGAATCTATATTAAATTGACCAATATAATCTATATTAAATTAACCAATAGAATCTATATTAAATTAACCAATAGAATCTATATTAAATTAACCTATAGAATCTATATTAAATTAACCAATATAATCTATATTAAATTAACCAATAGAATCTATGTTAAATTAACCAATAGAATCTATGTTAAATTAACCAATAGAATCTATATTAAATTAACCAATAGAATCTATATTAAATTAACCAATAGAATCTATATTAAATTAACCAATATAATCTATATTAAATTAAGCAATAGAATCTATGTTAAATTAACCAATAGAATCTATGTTAAATTAACCAATAGAATCTATATTAAATTAACCAACATAATCTATATTAAATTAACCAATATAATATATATTAAATTAACCAATAGAATCTATATTAAATTAACCAATACAATCTATATTAAATTAACCAATAGAATCTATGTTAAATTAACCAATATAATCTATGTTAAATTAACCAATAGAATCTATATTAAATTAACCAATAGAATCTATATTAAATTAACCAATAGAATCTATATTAAATTAACCAATAGAATCTATATTAAATTAACCAATAGAATCTATATTAAATTAACCAATAGAATCTATATTAAATAAGCCAATAGAATCTATATTAAAATAACCAATAGAATCTATATTAAATTAACCAATAGAATCTATGTTAAATTAACCAATAGAATCTATGTTAAATTAACCAATAGAATCTATATTAAATTAACCAATAGAATCTATATTAAATTAACCAATATAATCTATATTAAATTAACCAATAGAATCTATGTTAAATTAACCAATAGAATTTATGTTAAATTAACCAATAGAATCTATATTAAATTAACCAATAGAATCTATATTAAATTAACCAATAGAATCTATATTAAATTAACCAATATAATCTATATTAAATTAAGCAAAAGAATCTATGTTAAATTAACCAATAGAATCTATGTTAAATTAACCAATAGAATCTATATTAAATTAACCAACATAATCTATATTAAATTAACCAATAGAATCTATATTAAATTAACCAATAGAATCTATATTAAATTAACCAATAGAATCTATATTAAATTAACCAATATAATATATATTAAATTAACCAATAGAATCTATATTAAATTAACCAATACAATCTATATTAAATTAACCAATAGAATCTATGTTAAATTAACCAATAGAATCTATATTAAATTAACCAATAGAATCTATATTAAATTAACCAATATAATCTATATTAAATTAACCAATAGAATCTATGTTAAATTAACCAATAGAATCTATGTTAAATTAACCAATAGAATCTATATTAAATTAACCAATAGATTCTATATTAAATTAACCAATATAATCTATATTAAATTAACCAATATAATCTATATTAAATTAACCAATATAATCTATATTAAATTAACCAATAGAATCTATGTTAAATTAACCAATAGAATCTATGTTAAATTAACCAATAGAATCTATATTAAATTAACCAATAGAATCTATATTAAATTAACCAATATAATCTATATTAAATTAACCAGTAGAATCTATGTTAAATTAACCAATAGAATATATCTTAAATTAACCAATAGAATATATGTTAAATTAACCAATAGAATCTATGTTACATTCACCAACAGAATATATGTTAAATTAACCAATAGAATGTATGTTAAATTAACCAATAGAATCTATTTTAACTTAACCAATAGAATCTATATTAAATTAACCAATAGAATCTATATTAAATTAACCAATAGAATCTCTATTAAATTAACCAATAGAATCTATATTAAATTAACCAATAGAATCTATATTAAATTAACCAATAGAATCTATGTTAAATTAACCAATAGAATCTATATTAAATTAACCAATAGAATCTATATTAAATTAACCAATAGAATCTATATTAAATTAACCAATAGAATCTATATTAAATTAACCAATAGAATCTATATTAAATAAGCCAATAGAATCTATATTAAATTAACCAATAGAATCTATATTAAAATAACCAATAGTATCTATATTAAATTAACCAATAGAATCTATGTTAAATTAACCAATAGAATCTATATTAAATTAACCAATAGAATCTATATTAAATTAACCAATATAATCTATATTAAATTAACCAATAGAATCTATATTAAATTAACCAATATAATCTATATTAAATTAACCAATAGAATCTATATTAAATTAACCAATAGAATCTATATTAAATTAACCAATAGAATCTATATTATATTAACCAATATAATATATATTAAATTAACCAATAGAATCTATGTTAAATTAACCAATAGAATCTATGTTAAATTAACCAATAGAATCTATATTAAATAAACCAATATAATCTATATTAAATTAACCAATAGAATCTATATTAAATTAACCAATAGAATCTATATTAAATTAACCAAAAGAATCTATATTAAATTAACCAATATAATCTATGTTAAATTAACCAATAGAATCTATATTAAATTAACCAATATAATCTATATTAAATTAACCAATAGAATCTATGTTAAATTAACCAATAGAATCTATGTTAAATTAACCAATAGAATCTATATTAAATTAACCAATAGAATCTATATTAAATTAACCAATATAATCTATATTAAATTAACCAATAGAATCTATGTTAAATTAACCAATAGAATCTATGTTAAATTAACCAATAGAATCTATATTAAATTAACCAATAGAATCTATATTAAATTAACCAATATAATCTATATTAAATTAACCAATATAATCTATATTAAATTAACCAATATAATCTATATTAAATTAACCAATAGAATCTATGTTAAATTAACCAATAGAATCTATGTTAAATTAACCAATAGAATCTATGTTAAATTAACCAATAGAATCTATTTTAAATTTACCAATAGAATCTATATTAAATTAACCAATAGAATCTATATTAAATTAACCAATAGAATCTATATTAAATTAACCAATAGAATCTATATTAAATTAACCAATAGAATCTATATTAAATTAACCAATAGAATCTATATTAAATTAACCAATAGAATCTATATTAAATTAACCAATAGAATCTATATTAAATTAACCAATAGAATCTATATTAAATTAACCAATAGAATCTCAATTCCACTTTCAGGTTCTGGCGTCTGATGATCTTGAACAATCGTTTTCAACAGTCAGCTATCTGCAGGTCATGTGGACTGACCCAGATATTACATGGAATCCTACAGACTATGAAGGAATAAAAGACATTAGTTTACCATTTGATGAGTAAGTCGGTTTAGGATGAATAGATTATTCTAATCATACTCATTGGACTTGCCTCTGACATACGGTCTTTTGTGACGTTTCTTGTTAATATAGACGGATAGAACAGATAGACTGATAGACAGACGGATAGACAGATAGACAAATAGACAAATAGACAGTTAGACCAATATATATATAGATAAATAAATAGATAGATCTAAATGTTATATTAGATTGATCAGATAGATTTAATACATGAATATATTGATTGAATGGTTCTAAAATTGTAAAATTATTTAATATAACAACATACTCTAACTTATTCCATGTTAGGTTATGGCACCCAAGTATAATAGTGACCAATTCAGCCGACCATGAGTTGGTACTGGTCAAACCTACGAACGATCAAGTGATGGTCTACAACGACGGACTGATCCTACTCAGGACACCACTCTTTCTGAAAACGACCTGCTCTCTGGATTTGACGATTTACCCGTTTGATTCCCAGGTAGGTGCATCTGTACACTCGCGGCGCCCCGACCACTGTAAGGCTCGGTTAACTAGGATACGATAAAGTAAAAAAACAAATACAACCCGGCTGGTCAGGCGTAAGTCAAGGCGAGATTCTGCAATAGTTCTCCTGCGTCGGCTCCATTGGCCCCCTGTGAAAGCCAGAATTGAATACAAAGTGGCGATACTTTGCCATCAGTGCCTATATTAAACTGTAATTTAGAAATACAACCCTATAACAACCTGTTGCAATACTGAGATAAACATAAAGACAAAAACCATTTCCTTATCCCTTAAGCGAGAACAAATGCATATAAGTACTCTTTCTTCTCGAGTGGCATTCGGGGATGGAAGGGGTTGACAGAGCTATACAAATAGAATTATATACATCGCGCATGAATCCATGGTGTTTTCGATGTTTAAATTATTTGTTATCTCCAAACAATCATTCAATAGAAAATAAAACGACGGAATGACAGTTCCAGGAGTTTGGTTTTATCTAATGAAGACAAACTATATTGTCGCTTAAATCCCATAGCAATGTGAGATCATCTTCATGCCTTTTGTTGACGAATGCAAGTTCAATGTGCATGCTCACAAACTGGAAGGGTACCCGGATCCGTTTCAGCTTCGTGGAGAATGGGACATCGTGGGTCAGAATATGACAACTTCATCTTATAGACCCGGAAAAGACGAATTACAAATTGCCAAGTATGTAGAAGTGTTTTTAGAGATGTGTATGTAGAAATATTTATGTAGATATGTGTATATTTCTTGTTTTGTGAGATTCATAAAAGATACAATTGAACTTACTTACAATCAAGAGAAATGGCTTTCAATGAAACTATGAAGTAGTTCGATGCATCGATAACTGTCAAGAATGATACAGAAAACAGTTTCACGTAGCAAAGACATTAAAGTATTGCAAATTTTTTTTTTGTATGGCTCCTATCTGTCTCGCAAGACAATAATGGATGCGCCCTTGGTTGCTAATAAAACTTTTAAACAAAGCAGTTATTAGGTTAACATATTACGAACATTAGTTAAACAATGCAGATGACAGGTTAAATATATGGCTAATATTATATTTTAAACACGACTATATTTTCTATATAGTTGTATTACCTAAAAATGGCTCATTACATATAAAGCAATAGTATATGTACTGCTATATTACATTGATGACTATAGGGACATACTACTTTTTCGGCTATTTTAGCTATAGGGCTAAATTACCTATAAGTCCAAATCGCCAATACGGCTAAATTACACATAACGCGAAATTGCCAATATGGCTAAATTACTCTTTGGCTATATCACATACAATGGTAAATTTCCCAAGTGACTATATCACTGTATTGCTAAATTGTCTATAGGGCTGCATTATCTATAAATACAACAGCACCTTCAGTAAATCTACTACACATAGTTCTATCTTCACTAGGTACTCAAAAAGAAGATTGTTTAAAAAAATGCTTAGTTATATCTTTACTTTCTTCGTCGTTAAAACCAAATCGTAATACTTAGCAATAGAACAGTCAATGCTAGATTTCTTTACAACTTACCAGTATAGCAGCCTGCGACTTCTGTTATCTCTCTTGCAGGGTCAACCTGAAGATTGCAAGGAGTTCCCTGTTCTACATCATCACTGTCATATCACCCATGCTGTTGACGTCACTGATGACGTCATTCGTCTTCCTCATTCCCCCAGACTCGGGAGAGAAGGTGTCTTTCCTGGTGTCCATATTTGTTTCCAACGCCGTGTTTCTCAATTTCATAGCGTAAGTCTTTCGGTTTAGGGGGGCGTAGGGCTTATCTTTTAGGTAGCAAACCACAGGTAGGCTGCACAATGAGCAATTCATGTGTAAACGTTGCCTTAAATATAAACTTATATTAACCAAAGAATTCTTGTTTAAAGACCTAATGTTAGATCATCCAATATGGAGTTTTCTTTACAATAACATTTAGACTATGTCATTTTAACCCTCACAGTCCCGGGCGCGTATATAGCGGAACTGAAAGCAGCATAGATAGAAGTAGGTCGGTACGGGAAGGGTTAAAAGATTTAGTTTTCCCGTTGGTTAATCAAATGTGTGATTCAATACGAAACATAATTTTATATCCTTTACAGTTCGCTCATCTTTCTTATCTTATATGTCGAAGACGCTGCTTCTAATCAAAAGATGGATTCGTCCTACACTCATCCGTATTCATGGTTGGAGTCTAGTATTGCATTTTGATTAGTGTTTTAAATGATGTAAAGTTACTGGCTTGTTCAGGCAAGCCATTCCATGTTTGGATGCCAATCGGGAAGAATTAGTAGCTACTTAAATGCATTGTTTCTTGCAAATGGAATAAGAAAAGTGTTTTCATCTTTATGTCAATAGATTGTTGTTGTGTTGTATATCTAGGTTTTGTCATAATGCCTTATATATTATTACTACTTTACTCTTTGACCTTCTGTCCTCTAGTGTTTCTAGATTTAGTGATTTAACTATTGGTGTTACTCTTGTTAGTTGTGAATATTTGCTAGTAATGAACCTTGCAGCTCTTGTCTAAATTTGTTATAGTTTTCTTAATGTTTTCTGTAGTTTAATTAAATTATTTTTCTAATTTTATGATTGTGTGTTTTGCTAAATGTTTCTTTTCTTTTTCCCTTTCTTGTAACTTGAACAGCGGCACAATGCCTCGCAGTATGACAGTTCTAAACATCCCACGGCTCACCTTGTTTCTCATTGGGGTGATGGTGGAGAGTTTCTTCGCCCTCCTGGCCACCATGTTTGTTATCAGCAGATACAGGACAGAGCAGAAGGACAAAGCCAAGAAGTACGAGGACGTCCTCTTCCAACAGATGGCCGAAATGCTGAAACCTGCGCCAAGGACAGACAACCCCGAGCAGACCAAGCCTGAAAAAGAGGCCTTCCCTGCAAACAGAAAGGATAATTTTCCGGCTACAAATTTCAGCACCGGATCCAGTAAGGTCAACGCCCAGGAAGCCATGTTCTTCCTCATGCAAAGAACGCAGCTGAGTGCGAAACGGCTGAAGAAGTTTATTGCTAAGCACTATGGGAAAAAGATATTCCTGAGGCGTTCCTGTTGTATAAGAGCCAGACACTGGGACATTATCTTCTTTGTCATCTTCACGATCACTAGCATTCCTTTCTATATTGCGCTTATATTTCTACCTATTCCAACCGACCCGTCCTGGTCGAGACTATTTAATACTTCAGAGTAGAATCATTATAGAAACCATTATAATGAGTAGGTTCTTATGTTTTAGAAAAAGGGATGTAGAACGGAGCTGATTCAAAAATTTTACCGAGACATCCTAAACTAGTAATATTTGGCTTTTGTTTACGATTTTCCTTTTTTTTTCCTTTTGACGCAATTTTAAATCCACCTCATTTCCTTTTCATGCTTTAAACATATCCGATTGGTTCAGATCTTTTATGATTTCGGCGGACCGACCGTGGTCTGAAACGGTTTCGTTCTACAAGTCGCAGTTGCGGTGGCGTTTGTTCTATGGGGCGTTCGTTCTACAAGGCGTTCGTTCCATTGGGCGTTCGCTCTACGATACATTCGTTCTACGGGGCGTTAATTCTACGGGGCGTTCGCTCTACGGGACGTTCGTTCTACGGAGCGTTAGTTGTACGCGGCGTTCTATGGTACTTTCGATCTACGGGCGTTCGTTCTAAGAGGCGTTCGTTTTACGATACATTTCTCCTAAGAAGCGCTCGTTCAACGTTGCGTACATTGTACGTTTCGTTCGTTCTAAGGAGCAACCACTGTTCTAGTCAACAAATTATTTAGTTTGAGCTTGAGGGCGAGAGCAAGGTTTTTGTATTGCATTGAAACTTGAAACATTATATTATTACCTCTTGCTTATAAAATTCTCTGCTCTACAGACCTTTACTCTATTGTTAAAAATTAACTTTTATATCGACCTAGTCGTATAGCGTTACATCTTTAAAGATCGATCTATCCTTATTGAATGTCGTTGTTTTTATTTCAATGTTATTCCATGTTTTTTATTGATAACGTTTCATTTGCACCATTAGCTATTTCGTCAGGCCTTAAGTTCAACCGCTCGTTTTTTTATTACATGACATTATTGATTTCATGTCTCTTTTAGCGAGCCCATGAGCGAGGGTAAAAAACTAAATCAAAACATTAAAAAAAACAAGTAAAACTAAAAGAAACTGATTCATTGTGTGTTGTTGTTGTTACTATAGCCTATTTGGTTTTTTCTTTCAAGTCCAACATTTTGTTTACCAGTTACATCTTTAGGAATATTACATGATTATTTGTATTTATATTTATTTATTTACCAATGTTACTGTTTACATAATTATTTGTATTTATATTGATTTAATTGTTAATAATACTGATTGTTTGTATCGACGTTTTAAAAAGCGAATAGTTGACGAAGAACTTTGAAGCCTCTCAACTTTATTACATTAAATGTAACAATTAAAAAATATATTATATCTTATGTATTTTTTTATAAATATATGTTATAAATTTTGGATAAGGTTTTAAATGGTGTTTTTTTCCCCTATTTGATCACGCAACTTATTTCTGAGCAGATGTCATTGGGTAAGAGAGTAATATATATATATATATATATATATAAGATAATATATGCAATATATAATATATATATAATATATATATATATATATATAATAATAATAATAATGTTTGTATAGTGCATATCCCGTTGATGACAGTTCTATGCTCTGACGACAGTTACAGCATACAGACAACGAACAACAGACGAAAATGTATATATGTATGCGCAAATAATGCTAACGAAATAGGTAAGTCTTCAGTCGGCTCCTGAAGGTGTCAAAACAAGGGCTCTGGCGATTCCAGGCGGACGGTCCCGCGTAGGAGAATGTACGTTGGCCAGCGGACACTAGCAGAGTAAGCTGCTCAAGGGCAGAGACGAGACCTCTGTCTGAGGCGTTCTGGAGGTCAGTGATGATCCGCAGAAGGGCTGTCTCTGTGCAGTGATGATGGCAATACGCCGACAGGTGCGCGGGCATTAACGAGTGCAGAGAAAGGTGGGCATTTAACTGCTCCAGGATAACACGCCCCAGGATATTGGAAAGGACGGGTAGGTTGGATACTGAGCACTGGGCAGTAATTCTTGCACTCATTTACGTCGAGTTCGGGCTTATTTAAGAGTGGGCGGACAATGGCGGATTTGAAGCAGTCCTGGACCACGCCCGTGGATAGAGAGGTGTTAATAATATCTGTGATGAACGGCAGAAGCCTGTCCAAGCACTTGGCAAACAGGAAGCCGGACAGAGGGTCAATCTCGCAGGTCTTAATGGGGGTCCTTGTGATGATGCGCTTGACAAGGTCAATGGTTACACCCTCCGGATTCGGAAATACATCCTAGCCTCCACCAGAATTCGAACCGAGGACCTTTGGTACGCAAGCCAAAGGCGCTGCCACCATCATACAAAACACATATTTATGAGAAAGCCAACTAGCGAAGTGAAAGCGATCCAATAAACAATAAAATATTTCTTTCTTTCAGGGTTAGGTGAACTCTAACTTAAAGTGCGACCAGATTGAGAATGCATTAAATTCAGAATTTTGACACTGCAACAGGAAGGAACCAATAAAAAAGAACCTATAATCACAAGATGCATCACGTGACAGCGATATGATTTATATATATAGGGATCTTTTATAGGCCTAGTGTTTTTTCAATTTGAATAAAATATTTTAAGTCAAGATAGGCCCTATACTTGTAAGTAAATGTAAGTATATAATGCAGGTATGGTGGTCAGTTTGCCGGGCACACAGATTGAGTTCAAGGGGTTTTGACGAGGGTGTCACACTAGGTCTACCCCTCTCTGATTTGTATCTGCTTGGGCAAGAGTAAAGACGTCTGAGCATCGCGACGGCCACACAATCTTCTTGTATGCTGTAGCCAAGAAAGATTGTGAAGCCGGCTTCTCTACAGATCAAATACGTCAAACGGGGAAATATTAGGCTACTTTAAAAAAAAAATGTACAACTATTTTATTATTGGAAAGCATAAAGACCTTGAATAGAATGAAATGATTTGTAAGAATAAATAAGTTCTATTTAGGAAAATTTTCAGCTAAAGCTATTTCAATTTCATCTCAAACTTGTTAAAGTTAAAATTTAAGCAATACGGTGTATATTTAATATAATTCGAACCAGCACAGAAGTGACATAGTCGATCATAGTAAAGTATCCCGTCGGACCAAATTAATCATAGGGCTGGCGAAGCTGCATTCACCCGTTTCAGTGGCCGCGGAATACTAGGGGATGTGTTGCCAGCACAATGCCCAACCGCCTATATGGGTTAGATTCAAGGACACCCTCGAGTCCATGAAAAAAAATCCTAGCCTTCACAAAGACTCGAACCCAGTGCCGCGCGGCCACTGTTACCGTTAACTTAACATAAACTAGTCCGACCATTTATGAGATGAACATTTTGTTATGTAATTTGAATATTTGTATCTCCAGTAGTGAAAGACATACTTTGCATTCATCGGCTAAAAGACTTGCCAAAAATGACTACAAGACTAATTGTTACATTTCTTAAAGCTGCCTGTCTTATAACTGTTTGTTTTGGTGAGTTTGAGACAAACTAAAGCTTATTAATTAATTTATTTAATTGTATGTGTGGTTTGAGTATATATCAGCAAGAACTGATGTACGTATGCTAATAGTTCAAAGCTAGCTTGTTTGTAAGTTTCATATGTTTTAGTGGCCCCAGTGTCGGACAAGTTGGCCTCTAGTAAGATAAATAAATAAGTGGCCTAATAAACCGAAACAGGAACAGCAATGCGTTCAATAGATTCTCACATCAAACCGTAAACATGATTAAAATCTATTTTTGCCTGTTTCTCTCTCTCTCTCTCTCTCTCTCTCTCTTTCTCTCTCTCTCTCTCTCTCACTCTCTCTTTCTCTCTCTCTCTCTCTCTCTCTCTCTCCCACTATATATGTTCTAACGAAATAATCATTACTGGTGGGAAAGAGATGAAAAATAGAGAAGAAAATACTACAATAACATATTAATGTTAATTCATATTTGTTACACTGAGAAAAAAAAGTACCGATTACTAAAATTAATGCATGCTTAAATAATTTTTTTAAATATCTTTGGCTAGACTCCCGTCGTATAAATATTGGATGTTAAATAACTTGCTTTCGGATGTTAACGAAAAAAACTTCATCCCCCCCAAAAACAGAACAGTTTATAATTTACAAGTAAAAAAAAAAGAAAAATCAGATGTAGGGGAAATGACTGCAATAAAGTATATAAACTTAGGTAAACTGAATTATCTACCTTTACGTTTTATACCTTAGAAAGCTTTCGTAAAAGCATATCCGGATTTTTTAAATCGTTAAGACTTGATCTATTAAAAAAATATTTGATGCTATAACCAAAAACCGCTGTTGCCCTTTGTGAACCTGATGGTTATATAGTTAAATTAAAAATACCCCCTTTTTTATAATATTGTCCAGCAAGTGTGTTGAATAACGATTTTAAAATGCCTAACACAAATCGTAATTTAAAAAACACTCATAAAAACCAATGTTTTATTTTTTAAGGATTGCGGTTGATGTAAATTTGATCAAATTGTGTTGTCATCGGAAAATTTTGTTGTCGATGAAGTGGAAGTTGCAAACCAGACAGCAATACCAACACATATTGTGTGAACATATTGTGTGAACATATTGTGTGAACATATTGTGTGAACATATTGTGTGAACATATTGTGTGAACATATTGTGTGAACATATTGTGTGAACATATTGTGTGAACATATTGTGTGAACATATTGTGTGAACATATTGTGTGAACATATTGTGTGAACATATTGTGTGAACATATTGTGTGAACATATTGTGTGAACATATTGTGTGAACATATTGTGTGAACATATTGTGTGAACATATTGTGTGAACATATTGTGTGAACATATTGTGTTCGTAAACATATTTTTTATTACGTATTTCCCTTATTATTCTGTTGTTTTTTTCCCTTTCTTCCCAGCTTCTGAGTTGTCCTTTGTAGTCAGCCCACAGGATGGTAAAACAGAGTTGTATCCGTTACAGCTGAACTGTTCCGTCAAGGTAAGACATTAAAATATATAATCTATCTTTATTGAATAAATAAAGATGATAATGGATGGAGGATGCGCACCAATAGAGAGGTCTACGGGCTATATGAAGACCTTACTATTGTGGTTGGGGTAAAGAAGGGCAGACTACGCTGGGCGGACCACCTGGAACGAATGCCAAACAGCAGAGGAGCGAAAGTGATATATGCTCAGAACCCCAGAAAACGACCTAAATGCAGACCCAGACTGAGATGGTAGGACGATGTCGAGATGGATCTGCGACAGATCGGGGTACAGGCCTGGAAAAAGAAAACAGCAGATAGGTCTGAGTGGAAAGAGGTGGTGGGCCAGGCCATAGCCAACCATGGGCTGTAGCGCCACAGATGATGATGATGAAATGAAGTGCATACGGGTACTAGATAAATATATATATGTTGATGAAAGATGGTTCAAACAAAGTTCATTGTAGATGAACATATGTGAGGCAGACAATGTCCTTGTTCACTGACAAGAAAAAGGTTTTTCTTTTGAGGATAAACTTTTTTTGTGCAATATATTTATGTATTTATTTATTTGTTTATTATTCTAGAGAGCTGAATTCTCCCCAACAGCAATGCAAATTCTGAAAGGTAAAATCGTAAAAGTTTTTGTCAATGTACTTACTAGCATTTTACAAATTTTATTTACATAATTTTCATTAGGTACACGTACAAATTATAATAAAGAATGTTACAAGAAAGTATGTTACATGTTACTGACAAAGTATCTTATACTTATAGATCATATTTATCACGTTGAGTTGAAGGCTGGTCATGTAACAGTTCAATTAGTTATTTGAAGAAAATATTAGACATTTGATTGAAGGGTTTCACTTACTTGTTGTTTTCTTAATTTAGAGTGAGTTCCCCTTATCAGTAATGGCCTCGAGGGCCTTGCTCACCATTTACAAAAACGTGATTTAATTTCAGTTTTCCCCCAGTGGGTCACCCAGGGGGTCACAAGAATTGTGTTGCAATTCATACACTTAAGGGCAAAGAGTAAAGTAGTAAAAAAATACATAAAGCATTAAACTTAAATTTAGGAATACAACACAATAACAGCCTGTTGCAATACTCAGATAAACATAATGACAAAATCAATTTCCTTATACCTTATGCGAGACCAGATGCATATAGGTACTCTTTCTTCCTGAGTGGCACTCGGGCATGGAATGGGTTGAGATGAGCAAACCATGAAAGCCAGTAACTTACCATCATTTAAAACACTAAGAAAAATGCAAGACTCGGATCACGGATGAGTGTAGGTCGCAATAATCATTTTTATAGAAGGAGCGTCTGTAATATATAAGTCGAAAATTCAAATAAACATAACACAATTTTATTTGAACTTATAGATACATATTATATACGTAATAAAGTAAAAGTATTGCCTTTAAACTATGGTAGTCCATAGTGCTAGTAAAGAAAGTTTCTTACATAGGGATTGTATGGCCAGCACGATGTTCAGTCGTCTTTACATTCCCAACTAAAACGCGGTGCAACCAGAGCTGCATAGACTAAGATAAGATAAGATAAGATAAGATAAGATAAGATTACTTTAATGATCCAAACAAATTATGGAAATTTGACTTGCTTACAAAAATTCCGTCTTTCAGTATATTTAAAACAAAATAAAACAACCATTTGTACTCAAGCACACACACACACACACACACACACACAAATGGTACATAATAAACCTGTAATATCTATTTCAGATGATTCAGGAACCTGGACTGTCATCGCTGGACTGAATGACCCGGACACAACTGAGGTCAAGTACAGCATTCAAAACTTAGACGTTGAAGGACGTCTATCCAATCAGACCTTGTCTAGGCTCACGGCAACATGGAAAAGGCCCACACTTTCACAAAATGGACAGTATATCTGCTGGGCGCGCGAGCGAACCTCGAACGAGATGGTCCAGACCACGCTCAATGTCTCTTTGGAGTCGCCATCGTTTCAAGATCTGTTAGAGTTTTCCAGAAAACAGGCTTCCGTGGTGCAAGAACAAGGCGCACTGCTGGTTAATCTTTATGGTCTCTTGAAGGAGCAACAGGAAACGATTAGGAATACTTCCAATGAATTGTCTAATGCTAGGGCCGAATTAACTAACATTCGGCCTGGAGCTCTGGAATCTTCTTTTCAAGATCTTCTGATCGCTTCCAATGAACAGAAATCTCGGATAGAGAAGCAAGAGGCTGCATTAAGAAATATAAGTGAAGTATTGAACTATCAGGACAATAATTTAAACTATACGCGTAATGAGATTGTTGGTGTTAAAGCCGATTTGGATCAACTGCAGCCTAGAGTTCAGGAAGGGAAAGTGTACTGCGGTTCTTATAGAAATTACAGCTCTGTGCGTCCTTTCTGGAAAATGATGTCCTGTGGACCATATCTAGAGAAGGTAGTCACTGTGGTCTTCCGCCAGCCATATCCTCGTCCACCATTCGTCACGCTTCAGCTGAGCGGAATAGGTACGAACCAGGTGGGCAACGGCACTAAGATCATCTTCAATAAAAGGGACGTCACCACCACTGGGTTTCGAGTTGTATGCAGGACTTGGTGTGGGTCACAGATTAATTATCTCACCTTAAACTGGCAAGCTAAGAATAATTAATGTAATAGATCCAATGACTTTTGTCCTTTTCCAAAGATCCGCATTACGTTTTAAAGCCAAAATTTCAATGTATGAGACACACTTATTAAAGAAAAAATACATTTTGAATAATTTAGTCTGTTATATTCTTTTAAATAAGTTTGGTATTTTGATTTTTTATATTATTTTGAAATTCATAAACTAGGAACAGAAGGTAGGAAGATATAGAAGTGCCACTATATTTTTAGAAAATACTAGCTCAATTCCCCGGCGTTACCCGGGGAAAATATTCATTAAATATAATTTATTATTCACTGAAAATATTTAGTAAAGTAAGTCAAAATAAATATTATTGTAATCGCGTAAAAAATTGGCATATCTTCTTATTTAACAAAAAGTTTGGATTATCCCTGGCTGAGAAACGAACACCGGTCTAACGCATACATCTAAAATCTAATTATTAGATTAGATTTGCTGAAAACATTTAGGAAAGCTGAAACTGTGTACATTTTAAAGAAAGTAATATTAAATAGAACGGACATTTTAAACAAGTAGAAAAAAAAGTTATCAGTGGGGAATTGAACCAGGGTCGACCGCATGGCAGTCGGATACGTTAAACACTCAGCAGGAAGGGAGATTGCAAAAAGTAAAATATGAGACAATAATGTAACGTTTTTTAAAATGAAACAATGTCGATCGGAATCCACACACACAGTCTATTTTATATATGTAGATACTAAAATCCACGCGATGAGGACCTTAGGTATATATATGCACATTCTGGTGTCACTGCAAAGAATTGGTCCTTTCTCATTAGACTCAGCTTCAGAGGCAGCAGACGTAAACCAAAGCAGTAGACGTGAACCGAGGCAGTAGATGTCAACAGAGGCAGTAGATGTCAACAGAGGCAGTAGGTGTAAACAGAGGCAGTAGAAGTAAAAAGAGGCATTAGATGTAAACAGAGGCAGTAGATGTAAACAGAGGCAATAGATGTAAACAGAGGCAGTAGACATGAACCGAGGCAGTAGATGTCAACAGAGGTAGTAGATGTAAACAGAGGCAGTAGATGTAAACAGAGGCAGTAGATGTAAACAGCGGCATTAGACGTAAACAGAGGCATTAGATGTAAACAGAGGCAGTAGATGTAAACAGAGGCATTAGACGTAAACAGAGGCAGTAGATGTAAACAGAGGCAGTAGATGTAAACAGAGGCAGTAGATGTAAACAGAGGCAGTAGACATGAACAGTGGCATTGAACGTGAACGAGGCATTAGATGTAAACAGAGGCAGTAGACATGAACAGAGGCATTAGATGTAAACAGAGGCATTAGACGTAAACAGAGGCATTAGATGTAAACAGAGGCAGTAGACATGAACAGAGGCATTAGACCTGAACAGAGGCATTAGATGTAAACAGAGGCAGTAGACATGAACAGAGGCATTAGATGTAAACAGAGGCAGTAGAAATGAACAGAGGCATTAGACGTGAACAGAGGCATTAGATGTAAACAGAGGCAGTAGACATGAACAGAGGCATTACATGTAAACAGAGGCAGTAGACGTGAACAGAGGCAGTAGATGTAAACAGATGCAGTAGATGTAAACAGAGGCAGTAGATGTAAACAGAGGCAGTAGATGTAAACAAAGGCAGTAGACGTGAACAGAGGCATTACATGTAAACAGAGGCAGTAGACGTGAACAGAGGCAGTAGATGTAAACAGAGGCAGTAGACGTGAACAGAGGCATTAGATGTAAACATAGGCAGTAGATGTAAACAGAGGCAGAAGACGTAAACAGAGGCAGTAGACATAAACAGAGGCAGCAGACATGAACCGAGGCAGTAGATGTCAACAGAGGCAGTAGATGTAAACAGAGGCAGTAGATGTAAACAGAGGCAGTAGATGTAAACAGAGGCATTAGATGTAAACAGAGGCAGTAGATGTAAACAGAGGCAGTAGACATAAACAGAGGCAGTAGATGTAAACAGAGGCAGTAGATGTAAACAGAGGCAGTAGACGTGAACAGAGGCATTAGATGTTAGCAGAGGCAGCAGACATAAACAGAGGCATTAAATGTAAACAGAGGCAGTAGACATGAACAGAGGCATTAGATGTAAACAGAGGCAGTAGACGTGAACCGGGGCGTTATCATGTTCCGTCACAGTCACGGTTATAACAACCATTCACTACAACAGATGATCATTGTCTCCATATTCTCGAAAGACTGTGGAACACCCTGGATCAGGCCTCCATCACTGCCCCTACTGTGCCGGCTTTCAAATCGTCACTAAAGGGCTGGTCTAAAAACCTAAAGTGAAACCCCGTCATCTGTATATAATTGTTGTTTGTGATGCGTTTTTTTATGTTTAGTTAAATGGTGGACTCTTTCCTCGGTCCAAACGAGGTCTCCGCAGTAATATGAAGAAGACGAAGATGATGAAGATGCATACAATTAAACGTGCAAGCGTACGCACGACAGCTGGAATTCCCTGTTTGTAAGGTCTAATATTCAATGTGTTTCATTATGGCGTTGGTATTGGACTAAGCCAAATCCGGCTTTTAGCGTTCATCTCTTACAAGTTCTTTGCCATATAAAAGTTCTTTATTTCTAGATCTCTCGCTTTGATCTCATTAAAAAGAAAACAAAAAGAATGGTAAGTCTTGAGCAGTAGGTAGATATTTGAAGTCATTTCTTTTTTTCTCAATTTCTAGCTTTGGTTTGCTAACCTTTTATTTTAATCCTGAAAATATCTTGCATCACATACCTGCCTAGTTCATCATAATCATTAGGAGCCTTGTCGGATGGCGTGGGCGATGTTTTTCAACGTTTCCGGCAAACTCTAGCATTTCTGTTTTTTGCCCTGCCATGCCATTCCGTTAGATCATCTAATATCTTCCTTCTCTGTCTTCCTCTGCATTTCTTTCCCTCCAGCTTTCCAGTTATTATGATGTTTTCTACGTTTTCTTTTCTAATTATGTGTCCTACTAATGTCGATTTTCTTTTCATGATCTTTACAATTATTTCTCTGTTAGTCTTTGACCTTTTTAGCACCTCCACATTAGATATTTTATCTGTCCATGCCACTCGTTGCATTCTTCTATAGAGCCACATCTCTTGACTTTACAAATATGCAGTTATATTTTTTGTTCAATGTCCATGACTCACAGCCAAAAAATAAAATTGGTTCTATGTAGCATTTTAGTACTATTCTCGGCAATGATTTGTTTTTTAATATATTTTTCATTTTCATGAAAACACTTTTGGCTTGAGCGATTCTAGTTAAAAGTTTTAAAATTAAGAGGCAAGACGATCTGTCGATATTATGTCCCCTACACCTTAAACTTGCATCAATTACACACTAAATCATAGCAGTCCAGACTGCCCCATTGATATATATTGTTACGAATATCGGTCATAGAGGAATGACGTAGTAAGGCATTGACCTCTTAACAAGTGCGTATCAGAGTCCAAGGCGACCAAGGTTTGACCTTTGTGCCCTGAGGGCAGTTTAAATAAAATAATTCGTCCAACCCCGTGGAAATTGGAGGATAATTCTGGATCGTAGTAATTATAGAGAAAGAGGTTAAAATGCGTATTAAGACCCTGTAGAATCTTCGATGATAGTTTTCTTTGGAAAGTCCCGACCTCCTTAAAGTTAGTTCAGTTTGAAAGTTTGTAGATTGAAGTCGCTATATTAATTCTTGTATATTTAATGTCATTTTGTTGATACTTATGTGGCCATCAGTTGAGGCATTTATTGATCGTTTATATTGAGTCTACAATTTAAATAAAATTGTTTATTCAACCACTGGAGTTGTTTGATCTATCATTGTTGAGAAAGGTGTTGAAGATAATTATCCCGAATATAACTACATTGCTGCATAGACCTGTCAGTCAAGGGACCCCTAGCTGAATCTAGAGACTTCTAATAAAGATACAACTATATTCATTGAATCCGATTTAACGAGTCGTAATAATAATAATCATAATAAAGAGGACCATAACAATATATATATACATATACATATATTATATATATATATATATATATATATATATATGTATAGAGAGAGAGACAGAGAGAGAGAGAGAGAGAGAGATAGACAGATAGATAGATTGAAAGATTGATTAATTGATTGATTGATTGATATATACACAGATAACATATCGATTTATAAATCGGCCTTTTACAAAGAGAAGTTTGGGCGATCTTTCAATTGCTTCCAGATCAAATTTAACCCTTACAGTCCCAGGCGCGTATATAGCGGGACTGAAGGTAGCATAGATAGAAAGTAGGTCGGTACGGGAAGGGTTCACAGAAAAATCAAACCTAGCATTGATTTTTTGTCAAAATTCCTGAGCTATTTTCTCTAAACATTTGATCGAAGTAAATAAAATTCCACTAGGATGTACATGTTGTGTACGTTCTCCTCGAGCTGATTTAAAAGTAAATATAATTTAATCTTTTGCATACATAATCCTGCTGCCTAGTTCTGTAATCGAATCTATTTGATGTGTACTTATAGCGTGGTAGAACCGATACGAAAGACAACACAGCAATTGATCCTGCAGCTGCTAAAGACGAGGACGTGTGTTCGATCTGCTACGCGAGCTACAGTAGCAGTAAAGAGAAGGAGTTCCTTCCCTGTGCCCACTGCTTTCATGAGGATTGTCTTGACCAGTGGCTAGCGGTGAGTTATAAAGTAAAACGACAAGTCGAAAAGCGACAGCTTTGTGAGTCTAAACTCAACATGTTTAGAACACTTCGTTCTGTCGACTCCTTGCTTCTGGAAGTGCCCCATTTCTCTAGGACGACCGTTGGCCTTCTCAATATCCGGTCCGAAGGTCTGGAATCTACTTCCTAATTCAACTCAGGCGAACAAGTTCTATTGTTATTTTCGAAAAGAACATAAAATCTCATTTTTTTAAATATTTACCTTAGATAACATGCTTTAGACGCCTACTGTCTAAGGCCTACTTATACTTATATGTTAAGTCGGTTAATGCTTCATTTATTTGTTTTGTCGTATGTTTGTAAAGTCTTAAATCATCATTTAGTTTTATATTTCTTGAGTTTATATCCGTGTTTTTAGTTGTATGTTAAATGCGCTCTGAACTAACATTATGTTTGTTGGCAGCGCTAGACAGATATTTTTATTATTTTATGATAAGTTTTGGTACCAAAGTTTTGGATTTTGCTTATCAGATGTAGACACTATTATTTAACGTGTGCTGTTGTTCTTTTTTCTCTTCATTACTATCAGGATCACAATGCCTGTCCTGTTTGCAGAACTATTGCAATAGATCGAACAGCTCCAGCTCAACCTGATGAGTCTCTATCGACCAGACAAATTTTGTCCTTACTTTTAACTGCTGCAATTTTTTCCATCTGTGGATACGTCTTCGATATCTACAACTATGGAAATAATTTCAAAATCTCCAGATCGGACTGATCGGATCACTGCAGCTACTTAGTAAAGTAAAATATTTTTTATGAATCATTTTTTAAAACGAAGAACATTCTATCTGTCGTTTAGGTGAAAAGAAAAGAACTATTGTTGGACTCAATCAGCTTCGTCTATAATAGGATATATAAGTCTTATATATAGTCTTTTCACTATAATAAACACATAAAATATATATTATTTTAATAATTTTCAAAAGGCATGCATTTATATAGAAACAATAAATATTTATTTAAACCAAAGATTGGTGTAGTTTTTTGGTTTATCTGTTTTTTTAATGCAAAATCATTAGCCATTTGTAGTAGTAAATAACTCAATAAAAACTAAATAACGTTACTTTCAATCAACTATTGTTTACTTCTAATACCTGCAATGTCGCCCGGTAACACAAACATATCCCATACTATAGGTACAGGCATCCAGGCAGCGAGTGGTCCGTGAGACGGAATTGCTGTGTCCATTTCTATCTCACTACCGAAGCCGCAGACCTCCCCAGTGCAATGAGAAGCGGGACACCCGGAGCCGCAGCGGTGGCTGCCCCCCTCCCCAATGCGTCCGCCCGCCGGTGTACTATTAATGTGAACGTACCGGCGGTTTACACACTTTGCCAGTCTTTGAGGCCCGCTTGTACAGAAGTGACAGTAGGAAACCGGAAACCTCACTTTTAGAAAGTGAGAAAACGAACCGAGATTATTCTCTACGAGCTGGGAGGACAGACACGAATCTACTGCGAAGTAGGCTATATTCAAGTCTTCATACAGGTCTGCTGTAGACAGTTCCCTTTCACTCAAATCTCCTGCAAGTCTAAAGTCACATGATCTCCCGTCTGCTTCATTGCAATTTCGACACCGCGTCAAGGTGGGGCCTAAACCTTATGAATTAGATTACCCCTCCCCGGGCCTCCCCCCCCCACCCATAGGGCAGTGACTAGTATAAAACTGGGCACCTGTTGCCTGAGCCCTTCTGTGGAGCTTCCTTAAACGGGTCTGCTCGACTTGCCCGTTTTAGTTGCTGTCCCACACACACTAGGAAATCTGAACGTACCAAGAAAACTAGTGAATTAACATAAACTTAATATAAACGATGAGCTTAACATAAACTTAATATAAACTTAACATAATTAATATAAACTTAACATAAGCTTAACATAAACTTAACATAAACTTAACATAAACGTAATATAAACTAAATATGAATTTAACTTAAACTTAAAATATACTTAACATAAACTTAACATAAACTTAACATAAATTTAACATAAACTTAACATAAATTTAAAAGAAATTTAACATAAACTTAAAATAAACTTAACATAAACATAACATAATTTTAACATAAACCTAATCAAATTGAAAGTCTTGAACCAAACCAATTAGGTCACGATTGTTGTTTTTTTAATTACAAGAAGCGCCGGCAACATTTAATGTATAATAACGAGTATAAGGTTGTATTGTACTAGGGCGAGTGTTTCAAAATAATACATTGGTCGATAAGTTCCTCGAGCCTTGTTTCGCCCACACCACTGTATTGGGGGCCCACACCACTGTATTTGGGGCCCACACCACTGTTCTTGATCTCAATCAACGACTTGGGAGATTGGTATCCACGCCAAGGTAGAACTCTTTGCAGATGATCCATTTTCCCTCAGGTCTAACGGAGTCTCCACAGTATGGTCTCTACAGAATCAAAGAAAACAAAAGAAAAGGCAACTCTTGGTTCACTTTGTCCGAGGACTTAGCGAGTATCCCAGAGTTGTGGCGAACTTGTGTATGTAGGTAGAGTCCATCCACAGCAGGACAAGGAAGATGACAACTGAACTTACAGCACCAGTGTAGCCAAAAGTTAAAGCCAAAATTCTGTTGTCTGTTATTGAATACTTTAATATCTTCGTTGATAACAGGGTCTGAAAAAAAAAAAGAAATTACGATAATAAGGTTTTGGTAAATTTGGTAACTACTTCTGTGCTGAGCAAGGTTCTCTCAGTTTCCGACCTCTACATCTATAGCTTTTAAGTCACGTTTGCAGACGTCCTTGAACCTGAGTTGGGGGCGGCCAGTAGCTCTCTTGCCTTCAGCGACCTTAGCATATAGCAGGTCTTTTGGGATTCGCCCATCCTCCATCCTGGAAACATGGCCAAGCCACCGAAGACGTCGTTGGCGAAGGAGAGTGATCATGCTAGGCATGTTAGCCCGTTGCAAGACCTCGTTGTTTGTTATGCACTACAACAGATGCATACATTTAAATATACACGCGTACGCACGACAGCGGGAATTCCATGTTTGTAGTGTTTAACTTTTAATGTGTTTCCTTATGTCGTTGTTATTTAACTAAGCAAACACCGGCTTTTTAGCTTTCATTTCATACAAGGCATTTGCCATATACAAGTTCTTTATTTCTAGATCTCTCGCTTTGATTGCAATGAAAAAACAAAACAGAATGGTAAGTCTTGAACAGGAGGTAGATATTTTCTCTGTCCATGCCACTCTTTGCATTCTTATATATAGCCACATCTCTGCACTTTCCAAATCTGCAGTCATCTTTTTGTTCATTGTCAATGCCTCACAGCCATATAATAAAATTGGTTCAATGTAGCACTTTAGTACCTTCTTCCTTGTCTCTATCGTCAATGATTTGTTTCTTAATATATTTTTCATTTTCATGAAGACACTTTTGGCTTGAGCGATTCTAGTTAGAAGTTTTAAAATTAAGAGGTAGAGGGCACTGTCGATATTATGTCCCTTACACCTTCAACTTGCATCAATTACCACCTCAAACAGAACAGTCCAGACTGCGCCATTGATAGATAGATAGATATATAAAAAAGATAGATTGATAGATTGATAGATTGATAGATTGATAGATTGATAGATTGATAGATTGATAGAGTGATAGATTGATAGATTGATAGATTGATAGATTGATTTATGTATCAATTGATAGATTGATAGATTGATAGATAGATTAATAGATATATAAATAGATCGATTGATAGACAGATTGATTGATAGACAGATAGATAGATTAATAGATAGATTGATTGATAGATTGATTGATTGATTGGTAGATAGATAGACATATTACTTGATTGATTGATTGATCGATTGATTGATTGATACACAGATAACATATCGATGTATAAATCGGCCTTTTGAAAATAGATGGATGGACGATCTTTCAATTGCTTCCAGATCAAATTGAACAGAAAAATCAAACCTAGCATTGATTTGTTGTCAAAATGCCTGAGATATTTCCTTTAAACATTTTATCGAAGTAAATAAAATTCCACTAGGACGTACACGTTGTGTACGTTCTCCTCGAGCTGATTTAAAAGTAAATAGAATCGAATCTTTTACATACATAATCCTGCTTCCTAGTTCTGTAATCGAATCTTTTTGATGTGTACTTAAAGCGTGGAAGAACCGATACGAAAAACAACACAGCAATTGAGCCTGCAGCTGCCAAAGACGAGGACATATGTTCGATCTGCTATGAGGGCTACAGTAGTAGTAAGGAGAAGGAGTTCCTTCCTTGTGCCCACTGCTTTCATGAGGATTGTCTTGACCAGTGGCTGTCGGTGAGTGATCAATTAAAACGACATTTCGAAAAACGAAAGCTTTGTGAGTCTAAACTCAACAAGTTAAGAACACTTCGTTCTGTTGACTCCTCGCTTCTGGAAGTGCCCCGTTTCTATCTGACGACCGTTGGCCTTAGAGCCTTCTCAATATCCGGTCCGAAGGTGTGGAATCTACTTCCCATTTAACTCATGCCAACAGTTTCTATTGTTACTTTTGAAAAGAACATAAAAACTCTTTATTTCAACAATTATCTTAGATAACATGCTTTAGACCCATACTGTCTTACTTATATAGAAAGCCGGTTAATGAATTATTTGATGTTTGTAAAGTTTTAAATCATCATTTAGTTTTATATTTCTTAGCCTAGAGATTATATCCGTGTTGTTATTTGTATGTTAAATGCGCTCTGAGCTTATATTATGTCTGTAGGCAGCTCTATACAAATATTATAATTATTATTATTATTAGTTTTGGTAAAAAGTTTTGGATTTTCTTATTAGATGTATTATTTAAAGTGTGCTGTTTTTTTTTTCTCTTCATTGCTTACAGACTCAGAATTCCTGTCCTATTTGCAGAACTGTTGCAATAGCTCAAGAAGATCAACCTGATGATCCTCTATCGACCACGGCGGTTAAAATTCTTTCATCGGTTTTAACTGCTACAATTCTTTCCATCGGTGGTTACTTCATCGATTTCTACAACTTTGAAAATATTTTCAAAATCTCTAGATTTTAACTGATCGGATCACTGCAGCTACTTAGTAAAGTGACTATATGGTGTACGAAAGAGCTGTTTGTCGTACGGCGGCCATCTTTCTTCAATGTTTGAAATGTTTGCTTCCTGCTATTTGTTTCTCTGATGTTTGGGACTTGGATGGGGAGAGTATTATGTCCGAATTCGCCATTTTGATGACACATTTCTTTTTTAAATAAAATATTTTTATGAAGCATTTTTAAGATGAAGAACATTCTATGTGTCGTTTAGGTAAAAAAAAGAACTAATGTTCACTTGGCAACGACTTACAACGGGATTGTGTTGTCAAGCAAATCACTCTTTACATTTTATATTCCTAAAATTCTGCTAGGTTTTTTTCAGAGCTTAGATTAAACAAGCCATAAAATATTTGGTAACTTTATTTTTTTTTAAATAAAATAATTCAACTGAATGCTGTATCCAAAACAATGCCAACTTTGAGATGTGTAAATGTTACGTCGTCGTATTGTATATTTGGTAATTAAATCACATACAAATGTATTATATCTTTATCTGCATTGGTTCAGCTATTTCAAATTTTTCTTTAGGTAACATAAAATACTTTATTTGGTCATGCTTATACCAAAAGTATAAGGGCATTGGACTTTATACTTATACAATTATTATTAGAAATATTATCGTTTTATATGTAATTTTAAGTCGTCATGTCATCATTCTACATTATGTAAAAGCAAACAGTTTAAAATGTATTAAATTTAACACACTGATCAAGATGCGAGACTAGACTCAAACCACGATTTAATAGTAATAGGCTACATAATATAACAGTTATTTTTATAGTATTTTCACTACAATATACGCGTATAATAATATTTTTCAAGAATTTTCAGAAGACATAGGCTACATTTATAAAGAAGCAATAAATATTTCTTTAAACAAAATATAAACGTAGTTTTTGGTTTATCTGTGTTTTTTTTATGTATTTGTCATTTGCAGTAAAATAATAAAGAATTAGCATAATAAACTTAATAATGTTTTTTTTAATAAACTTTTGTTTACATCTAATACAAAGGTACATAAACTTAACATAAACTTAACATAAACTTAACATAAACTTATCATAAACTTAACATAAACTTAACATAAACTTAACATAAACTTAACATAAACTTAACATAAACGTAACATAAACTTAACATAAACTTAATATGAGCTAAAAATAAACTTAACATAAACTTAACATAAACTTAACATAAACTTAACATAAACTTAACATGAACTTAACATAAACTTAACATGAACTTTATATAAACTTAACATAAACTTAACATAAACTTAACATGAACTTAACATAAACTTAACATGAACTTAACATAAACTTAACATAAACTTAACATGAACTTAACATAAACTTAACATAAACTTAACATAAACTTAACATATTTAACATAAACTTAACATGAACTTAACATGAACTTAACATAAACTTAATATAATTGAAAGACTTGAACCAAACCAACTAGTACAAACTTGTTTTGTATTTACAAGAAGCGGCAGCAGCATATAAGTTATAATAACGAACATAAGGTTTTTTTGTACTAGGAAGAGGGTTTCGAAATAATAAGTTGGTTGATAAGTTCCTCGAGTCTCGGTACTCGGAGCCTACACCACTGTTCTTGATCTCAATAAACGACTCGGGAGACTGGGATCCACGCCAAGGTACTACTCTATGCAGATGATCCATTTCCCCTCAGGTCTAACGGAGTCTCCACAATACGATGAAGAATAAGAAGAAATAAAAAACTAAAGTGTATGTTTATCAAATTTAGTTCTTACATTCATGGTCATGCTCAAACTCTACAGAATCATCTAGAGAGAAAGAACGAGCTGCCCAGTGATATGACGAACTTGTGTAAGTAGGTCGAGTCCATCGGTCAGTCTATCCACAGCAGGACCAGAAAGATAAGAACTGAACTTACAGCGCCAGTGTAGCCAAAAGTTAAAGCCAGAAATCTGTTGTCTGTTACTGAATACTTTAATCTCTTCGTTGATAACAGAGTCTGAAAAATATAGAAATTTCGATTATATGGTTTTGTTAATTGTCGATTTTAGGTCCTGAAAAAGTAATGTCGATAACATAGCCTGAGAAAAATAGAAATGTCGAATGTTAGCGTCTGAAAATTATGTAAAATGTCGCTGACAAGGTCTGAGAAATATAGAATATATTCTGGCCTAAAAAGATTACTTTCTTAAACGTTGGGCCTAATAACTGTCAAAGTGCGTACATCACCAGCTGTCAAAGTGCGTACATCACCAGCTGTCAAAGTGCGTACATCACTAGCTGTCAAAGTGCGTACATCACCAGCTGTCAAAGTGCGTACATCACCAGCTGTCAAAGTGCGTACAATCAACCATGAAACAAGCTCACCCACCACTCCTAGAATAATTGTACAGGCCACGGGTCTTCCAAAGTTTGGTGACGTAAAAAGGGCAATTAGTATTAGTATAAACCTCACAAGCAAATTTTAGAAATGGCTATAGGCACCACTGTGATCACAAGCATATTGTAGAAATGGCTATAGGCACCACAGTGCTCACTGTCCATAGGAAGATGAAAGTCCAAGTCATTTGTTCTGCCAAAACTTTGATCCAGTTAAACATTCAGCTATGTACTATCTGGTATGTAGTCCAACATAGATAAACGACTATATAATGCTCCATTGTACTTGCTACTGTACTCCATATCTAGAGCTAACAAGAATAATAATAATATCAGTATAGCGCTGCCAACAAACATAATGTAAGCTCAGAGCGCATTTAACATACAACTAAGAACACGGACATTACTATAGACTAGGAGATAAAGATAACTGATGATATTAAAAAATCAAATAAATGTAGCATTAACTGACCCAACCTATAGGGCGTTTGCAATCCCGTGACAAAAAGCACGTGATTTGTGTTTACTTTGAGTAATGGTGTACAATTAAATATGGCCGCTGTATTAATAAAGTTTCATATAGGCTCGAGCTTTTTTTAAATGATGTGTTGTGTTTTAAGTCTTATTAAGATTTAAGCTGTATTATGTATGTTTAATAAAATAGGCTATTTTATTATTATCATAGACATAGATCATAGACGATGTGAGCCTAATAGTGACTTGACTAGATAGCCTATTCACCAACAATATCACTTGACATCGTAGCCTAGCCTACGAAACATTAAAAGTGTAGGCCTATAAAGTGAAATTGAAAGTGTAAATAGGTCTAGCCGGCCCTAGCCTAATCACATTAATCAATTAATCTACAGTACTACTATTTACCTCCTTATTTTTGAGTAGGATAGCCAATATTCAGATGTGAATTTTGCATGATAAAGAAGTACTTTACATTCACCACGTTACGTTTGTACCTCAAGTGGGTTCTATATTTACACAAATACGTCACTAAATTTACACAAAAAAACTTAAGCTCCGCCTACTGAGAACGCTCTATAAGTAAGACAGTAAGGGTCTAAAGCATGTTAAATGCTAACTATGGTAAATCTTGAAATAATACTTCAAAACATTTTAGTCCCCCCCCCCCCACCATCCCACCCTCGCGCCAATCACTGCCGTGATTCTACCATGTGAAAGTGCCTTAATTTATCCCAGTGAAGAACAACATTGATAGTCGGGTACCAAGAGATGTAACTGTGTGTGAATCTTTAGACGCAGTTCAATTAAACTTATATCCCTTTTTCTAGTGCTCTATACACGGACGAACACTATAACTTTATTACAATTTGTCAATATGATTATTTAAACGGGGAAGGTATATTAGACCCAGGCATCGGCAGCCTATGTCACGCATGCCACTGTTGGCACGCAGAGCCTAAAAAGGGCAATTCAAGTATCTTCTACAAAAAATGAAGTCTTAGAGCAGGTTGACTTTTAGACTGTTTGCACACTGAGTGAGTATGCTGGCACGCTGAATGAATTCGAAATCGTACTTTGACAAACTATTATCAAAAGGTTGCCAACCGCTGTATTATGCTATTAATAATAATAATAATAGCGCTTGTATAGCGCATATCCTGTTGATGACAGTTCTATACGCTGACGACAATTACAGAATACAGACAATGAGCAACAGACGAAAATGTGTATATGTACAGGTGAATACTGCTACTGGAATAGGTGAGTCTACAGCTGGCTCCTGGAGGTGTAAAATCAAGGGCTCTGCCGAAGCTGTAGTGGAACGATTCCAGGCGAACGGTCTCGCGTGGGAGAATGCACGTTGGCCAGCGGACACTAGCCATGCACGAGGGATCTGTTATTGTGTTGTATTCCAAGTTTATAAATAAATAAATATTATTAAATTATAAATAAATGAATATATATATATCTTAATTAAATATAGACACAAATAATGTAGGCCTGCCTATAAGGGACAAATACTATAAATTTCCTTCTATCTGATTCTCTCATTAATTATTACCATTATTCTTTGTCCGTCATATTCGCGGTTATAACAGCCAAGAAATACAACAGATGCATACAATTAAGCGTACATGCGTACGCATGACAGAGGGAATTTCCATGTTTTTTTTTTTTTTTAACTTTCAATGCGTTTCATTATTGCGTTGTTATTTAACTAAGCAAACATCGGCTTCTTAGATTTCATTTCATACAAGGCATTTGCCATATACAAGTCCTTTATTTCTAGATCTCTCGCTTTGATTGAATTAAGAAACACACAAAAAAAGAATGGTAAGTCTTCAGCAGGAGGTAGTCTAAAACATTTCAAGTCATTTCTTTTTTTCTCAATTTCTAGCTTTGGTTTGCTGACCTTGTTTTTTGTATAATTATGAAAATATCTTGCAACACAGACCTGCCTAGTTCATCATAATCATAAGGTGCCTTGCCGGATGGCGTAGGCGATCATGTCTCTCCACGAATCGTTTCTTCTGGCAAACTCTAGTACCATGCCATGCCCGTAATTTTATCTAATATCATCCTTCTCTGACTTCCTCGGCATCTCTTTCCCTCCAGCTTTCCAGTTATGATGATGTTTTCGATTTTCTTCTTTACTTATTAAGTGGGCTACTAACGTTGATTTTCTCTTCATGATCTTTACAATTAATTCTCTGTTCGCGTTTGATAGATAGATAGATAGATTAATAGGTAGATAGACAGAGAGGTAGATTGATTTATAGATAGATAGATAGATTGATAGATAGGTAGGTAGATAGACAGATAGATAGATAGATAGGTAAGTAGGTAGGTAGGTATTTAGGTAGGTAGTTAGGTAGATAGATACACATATAACGTATCGATTTATAAATCGGCCTTTTACAAAGAGAAGGATGGACAATCTTTCAATTGCTTATAGATCAAATTTAACAGAAAAATCAAACCTAGCATTGATTTGTTGTCAAAATGCCTTAGATATTTCCTTTCAATGTAAGGGTCTGTAACTGTTTTAAGTTGGCAGCTGTTTCGTTTGAATTTGATTCCGTGTTTTAATTTTTGTTGATTTTCGCCCGTCATTTGGGGCTATAAATAGGCCTATTGGGCGTTTGCAATCCCGTGACAAAAAGCACGTGATTTGTGTTTACTTTGAGTAATGGTGTACAATTAAATATGGCCGCTGTATTAATAAAGTTTCATATAGGCTCGAGCTTTTTTTAAATGATGTGTTGTGTTTTAAGTCTTATTAAGATTTAAGCTGTATTATGTATGTTAAATAAAATAGGCTATTTTATTATTTTCATAGACATAGATCATAGACGATGTGAGCCTAATAGTTACTTGACTAGATAGCCTATTCACCAACAATATCGCTTGACATCGTAGCCTAGCATACGAAACATTAAAAGTGTAGGCCTATAAAGTGAAATTGAAAGTGTAAATAGGTCTAGCCGGCCCTAGCCTAATCACATTAATCAATTAATCTACAGTACTACTATTTACCTCCTTATTTTTTAGTAGGATAGCCAATATTCAGATGTGAATTTTGCATGATAAAGAAGTACTTCACTTTCACCACGTTACGTTTGTACCTCAAGTGGATTCTATATTTACACAAATACGTCACTAAATTTACACAAAAAAACTTAAGCTCCGCCTACTGAGAACGCTCTATTGGCGGATCCCTTTGGTTTTGGGGGAAGAAAGTATTTCGCTTGATGCGAGGCTAGTTGGCTGTGTGCCCCTCTATTTGGCTGTGTGCCTACCTTTGTGGACAGTGTCTAGTGGTTGTACTGGGCATGGTGTGACTAAGCCTGGCGATATTCTGGTTGGGTTTTTTTTTGTCGGACTGTTAGATAATTGTGTCTTTTTTTGTAATGGTTTTCTTGAAGTTAGATTTAGAGTATTTTTATGTGAATAAAGTTATAGTTTTATAGTGTCACTTTAGCTTTTGTTTTTCTATCTCGGTTTCTTTTAAGTGTCGTGCTCTTGTGGTGTGTCGTGCTGTTTTAGTTAGCCAGTAGTAGCTGATATTTTATTTATTTAGTTTAGTTCGCTAAAGCCTTAGACTTGACAGTCACCTTGGGTTCGGTTAGGCCAAGGTTGCACAGACCACGATCCTCCCCCTTCCTTACCCTTCCTTCACCTTTCTCCTACTCCCACCCCTTACATAAACATTAGATCTAAGTAAATAAAACTCCACTATGATATACTTGACCTCGGGCCGATTAAAAAGTAAATCGAATCGAATCTATTACATACATAATCTTGCTGCCTAGTTCTGTAATCGAATCTATTCCATGTGTACTTATAGACTGCCTAGTTCTGTAATCGAATCTATTCCATATGTACTTATAGACTGCCTAGTTCTGTAATCGAATCTATTCCATGTGTACTTATAGACTGCAAAAAACGATACGAAAGACAACACAGCAATTGATCCTGCAGCTGCTAAAGACAATGACATGTGCTTGATCTGCTTCGCGGACTACAGTAGCAGTAAAGAGAAGGAGTTCCTTCCTTGTGCCCACTGCTTCCATAGGAATTGTCTTGACCAGTGGCTAGCGGTAAGTAATCAAGTAAAACGACATTTCGAAAAGCGAAAGCTTTGTGAGTCTAAAGTTTAGAACACTTCGCTCTGCCGACTCCTTGCTTCTGAAGTGCCCCGTTTCTCGCTGAAGACCGTTGGCCTTAGAGCCTTCTCAATATCCGGTCCGAATGTGTGGAATCTACTTTCCATTTAACTCAGGCGGACAAGTTCTATTGTTACTTCCGAAATGAACATGATTCTTGCTTAATTCCTTTGGTTCCTTGTGGAACATAGGGCCTCCGCAACAGCTCTCCAGCGCACTCGATTCTAGGCAGCCTTTTTTAGTTCACCCCTTGACAGGTTGCAGCTTGCCATTTCCTCCTCGCAGGAGCGTCTCCAGGTGGTCTTCCGGCGACGAACCCGTCTTTTTCCCTGGGGGTTCCACTGCAAAGCCTGTCGCTTAATGTCCCGTGGGGGCTTCCGTAAGGTGTGCCCAATCCACCGCGACTTTCCTCCTGGCGAACTGTTGTTCGAGGGAATCCTGATTTGTTCGTCGCCACAAGTCGGTGTTCTTTACTTTTTCTGTCCACCGAATCTATAATATGTTGCTGAGGCAGCCATTAACAAAGGTTTGAAGCTGATTGCTCAGAGTGTTGGTGACTTTCCAGGTCTCTGATCCGTAAAGAAGCACTGCCTTTACATTGGTGTTGAAGATTCGCCGTTTGTTTCGGATAGACAGGGCTGTTGACCTCCAGACTGGTCTCAGGGTGATGAAGGCATGTCTCGCTTTCCATATTCTGGCTTTGATGTCTTCGTCCAATCCACCTGTTACTGAGACTATACTGCCCAGGTATGTGAATGAGGTGACTTCTTTCAACTCAATGTCTCCAGCCTTAATTGGTTTCTCTTGTTTCTTAAAGAGGGTAATCGTTTCTGCCTGCTTCAAGTTGATCTGCAGTCCGGTCTTGGATGCTTCTTGGGCCAGGTTATCAGTTTTTTGTTGCGTGTGCTAGTTCTTCTGGGCACAGGTCATCCGCAAAGTCCAGGTCTTCAAGGAACTGGTTTAGTGTCCACTGGATCCCAGTTTTTCCCATTTTTGTTGTTTGGCGCATCACCCAGTCAACCCCTAAAAGAAAGATCATTGGGGAAAGCATGCATCCTTGCCTGACTCCTGTTTTCACCTAAAATTCCTCTGTCAGTTTGCCGTTATGGATAACTTGACAGGTCGCCCCTTCGTAAAGCTCTTGTATTAGGGTGATCAGTGTATGAGGGATTCCATAGTGGTGGAGAAGCTGCCAGATAGTATCTCTATCAACAATGTTGAAGGCTTGGCGAAAGTCGATTAAATTTAAATATAGGGTTGACTGCCACTCTAGGGATTGCTCGATAATGATTCGGAGAGTTGGTATTTGATCTGTTCACGGTTTATCTTTCCTGAAGCCAGCCTGTTCGGGTCTAAGTTTTTCTTCCACTGCATCATTTAGTCGGTCGAGAATACTGCGGGTCAGTATTTTGCTATGTACTGATAGCAGCATAATTCCACGCCAGTTTTTGCAGGATTCTAGGTCTCCTTTCTTGGGGAGTTTTACCATGTGGCCCTTTTTCCAGTCTACTGGTACTTTGCCTTCCCTCCAAATTTTCTGAAGTAAAGGCAGCAACATATTGGCTGTTGTAGAGGGGTCTGCTTTAAGTGCCTCTGCGGGGATTGCCTCTGGGTCAGCTGCTTTCCCATTTTTCAGACTCTTCGGGGCTTTTAAGACTTCTGCCTTCGTTGGAGGATTAGTGTTGACTTTAAGCAATGCGTCTGCAGGTGGGATGTCAGGCTTTTCCAAAGGCGGGTTGCTTTTATGTAGTTCCCTAAAGTGTTCAGCCCATCTTTGTTGCTGGTCTTTCTCTTTGTTAATGGGGTTGCCTTCTTTGTCTTTAACCAGTTTGCCTGTGTTTGTCTTCTTGTTCGAAAGTGTCCTAGTAACCTTGTTTAGAGTGCTGAGGTCCCTTTTTTCTGCTGCTAGTTCGGCTTCTGTTGCAATCTCTTCGTAGAAAAGCCGTTTGTCTTTCCTGGCACTTTTCTTAATTTCTTTGTTGGTTTGTGCAAACTGATCCCGGAGGACTATCTTTGCATCTTCATTCTCGCTGCAGTTTATTTGTTGCTTTATTTCTCTTCTGCTTCTAATCATCTGCCATGTTTTACCAGAGAGCCATTCCTTCGATTTCCACTCTCTTTTGCCCAGCACTTCTTGGCATGTGTCCGTCAGTGTGTCTCTTAAACCGCTCCAGTGTTCCTCTAGGGCTGTTTCTTCTGTCACTAGTGGGGACATCATGATAGCAACACCTTCTGAGTGCCCATGGTTTTCTTCTACGTGTCCTGAATATACAATTTTCTCTCCACTGTTGAGTGTTTTCATACCACACCCTTTCCAGCGGCTCTCACAGATGCCCAGAACCTGGATGTCGTATCTCTTCATTTCGTTTGCTGCCTGGGCTGCTTTACCACTTTCATACATCGTTCAGACATTCCAGGTCCCTATTTTTGTTTTGGCTGTCATCGTCAGGAGATTTGTCGGCAAGCTGGTTTCCGTTAGGCTTTCACCAGCCTGCGTTATATGTCTCTCTATGGAGGCATCTCCCCGAATCGAGCTGGTGATAGGTTTTTCTACTGTTTAATTGGTTTCTGTAGCGTATTGTTTTCTATAGGATGAGAGAGCTAGACTCATGCCCAACCCTCTTGTTTTTAGCCTAAGAGGTCACGGCTGTTGTCTTTGGTCCGCCCCAGGTATTTTATTTCCCCGGTACCATCCATACAAGTATGGCGAGCGTTACCCGATCCGCCACCTCGGGAGGCGCCAGATGGGAGGACAACCACTCCACAAGGGGAAATGAACATAAAAACACATTATTTCAACATTTACTTTAGATAACATGCTTTACAACACTAATGTCTCACTTATATGTTAGGCCGGTTATTGCTTCCTTTATTAAATTTGTCATAAAATATATTAGTAAAGTTTTAAATCATCATTTAGTCTTATATTTCTTAGCCTAGAGATTATATCCGTGTTGTTAGTTGTATGTTAAATGCGCTCTGAACTTACATTATGTTTGTTGGCAGCGCTATGCAAATATTATGATTATTATTATTAGTTTTGGTCAAAAGTTTTGCATTTTCTTATCAGATTTATTATTTAAAGTGTGCTGTTTGTTTTTTCTCTTCATTGCTATCAGGGTCACAATTCCTGTCCTGTTTGCAGAACTGTTGTAAGAACTCGAACAGCTCAAGCTCAAGCTGATGATCTTCTATCGACCACAGCTGCTAAACTGATTTCGTTAGTTTTATCTGCTGCACTTTTTTTCATCGTTCTATACTTCATCGATGTTTGCAGCTTTGGCAAATATTTGAGAATCTCCAGATCTAACTGATCGGATCACTGCAGCTACTTAGTGAAGTGACTATATGGTGTACGAAAGAGGTGTATGTCTTAAGCCGGCCATCTGTCTTCAATGTTTGAAATGTTTGCTTCCTGATATTTGTTTCTCTGATGTTTGGGACTTGGATGGGGAGAGTATTATGTCCGAATTCGCCATTTTGATGACACATTTCTTTTTTAAATAAAATATTTTTATGAAGCATTTTTAAGGCAAAGAACATTCTATATTTATTATGTCGTTTAGGTAACAAAAAACAACTACAGTTCACTTGGCCACAACTTACAATGGGATTGTGTTGTCAAGCAAATCACTCTTAATTGTGTATTCCTTAAATTCTGCTAGTTTTTTTTCAAAGCTTAGATAAAAAAAATATTAAAAAAAACATTAAGGGGAAACCGCAGAAGCCATAAAAGTATTTGGTAACTTTATTTTAATTTAAATACAAGAATTCAACTGAGTGCCGTTTCCAAAACTATGCCAACTTTGAGATGTGAAAATGGTACGGCGTATTGTATATTTGGTAATTACATCACATGCACGTGTATTATATGTTTATCTGCATTGGTTCAACTATTTCAAAAACTTCTATAATTAACATAAAATACTTTATTTGGTCATGCTTATACAAAAAATAATAGGGCAATGGCTTTATGCTTATACAATTATTATAAGAAATATTATCGTTTTATATGTAATTTGTAGTCATCATGTCATCATTCTACATTATATTAAAGCAAACAGTATAAAATGTATTAAATTTAACACACTGATCAAGATGTGAGACTAGACTCGAACCATGATTGAATAGTATTAGGCTACATTAGATAACATAGTTCTTTTTGTAGTCTTTTCACTATAATAAACGCATATAATATATATTCCAGCAATTTTCAAAAGTTATACATGCATATAGAAACAATAAATATTTATTTAAACCAAAGATTAATGTAGTTTTTTGGTTTATCTGTTTTTTAATGCAAAATCATTTGCCATTTGTAGTAGTTTAACCTATAAAAACTAAATAACGTTATTTTCAATCAACTATTGTTTAATACCTGCAATGTCGCTCGGTACAAGCATCCAGGCACCCTGTGGTTCGTGAAACGGGATTGCTGCGTCCATTTCTACCTCCCCATCGGGGCCGCAGACCTTCCCAGAATGCAATGAGAAGCGGAACACCCGAAGCCGCCGCGGGGCTGCCCCCCCCCCCCCATGCTTCCGCCCGCCGGTGTATTATTAATGTAAACGTATTGGCGGTTTACACACTTTGTCAGTCTTTGAGTCCCGCGGTTAGAGAAGTGACAGTAGGAAACCATAAACCTCACTTCTCCATAGTGAGAAAATGAACTGATATTAATCTCTTAGGGCTCGGAGGACAGACACGAATCTACTGCAAAGTTTATTCAAGTCTTTATACAGGTTTGCTGCAAACAGTTCCCTAAGCTCCTGCAAGGCAGTGCAGTCTGAAAGCACATGCTCGCCCGACTCTTTATGCTTAACTGCAATTTCGACAAGGTGGGGCCTAAACCTTATGAATTAACTTACCCCCTCCCCCCACCCTCCACTACCCCCCCAACCCCCATAGGGCAGTGACAATAGTACGGGCAACTGTTGCCTGAGCCCTTCTGCTCGACTTGCCCGTTTTAGTTGCTGTCCCCCACACACTAGGAAATCTGAACGTACCAAGCAAACTAGCGACTTAACATAAACTTAACATAAACTTAACATAAACTTAATATAAACGATGAGCTTAACATAAACTTAACATAACTTAACATAAACTTAATATAAACGATGAGCTTAACATAAACTTAACATAAACTTAACATAAACAGGTGGGGTCTAATGGGACCTCCCCAGTACAATGAAGTTGAAAAAGAACCAAAAACTAAAGTGTATGTTTATCAAATTTAGTTTATACATTCATGGTCATGCTCAAACTCTACAGAAACATCTTAAAAGAAAAACTAACTAAGAAAACAGACGAAAAGTTTTACTCGTTGGTTTACTTTGTTCGAGGACTTAACGAGTAGCCCATTGATGTGGCGAACTTGTGTAAGTAAGTCAAGTACATCCACTGTAGGACCAGGAAGATGAGAACTAAACTTACAGCACCAGTGTAGCCAAAAGTTGAAGCCAGAATTCTGAATACTTTAACCTGTTCATTGATGCCAGGGTCAGAAAAAATATAGAAATTTCGATAATAAGGTTTTGGTAAATATTGTTATGTCGATTATGTTAGGGACTGAAAAAGACATGTCGATTATACGGCTTGAGAAATACAGAAAAGTCGAATGTTAGCGTCTGAAAATTGTAGAGATGTCTTTGACAAGGTCTGAAAAAAAAATAGAATTGTTGATGACAAGGTATGAAAAATAAAGATATTTCTTACAGACAGTTATAATTATTTTAACGGGAAGGAATGTTAGGCCTGGCGTCGGCAACCTATGGCTCGCGCTCCAGAGTTGTCACGCACAGCGATCTCCTGTGGCACGAGAAAGAGCAAAAAAAAAGGTCAATTCAAGTTTCTTCTACATTAAATTAAGTGTTTGAGCAGGATGACTTTTAGATTGTTGGCACGCTGAATGAATTAGAAATCCTACTTTGACACACTATTGTCAAAAGGTTGCCGACTCCAACATTAGGCTATTGTGCTGGATTTTCGAAGAGTTTTCCAGGTCTGCCTCACTTCTATGAAATATTGTTGTCCCTGGCTGTGTTGTAATATTTTGTGTTGTCAGATCGCATCCTGTTTTATAAACTCTTCGAGTATCATGTTCTGGGTTTTTTTTAGAAGACATCCCTTAAGGGCAATAATTTAATTGGTGTCAACGTCAAATCTTCCGTGAATATTTGGTGTCAGTCTGTCTTTTCACTGGCGGGGATTGTCGTGTCGTTCCTTTATACTTGAAGAACAACCCGTAACTAATAGAACGTTCGGTGCAAGGAGTTCCATGACTGAAGGGGGACGGGGGGGGGAGGTACAGACCTACGTCGCATGACTAGCTAAAGGTCTACACCACGAGGGCTGAGATCAACGTGTGTGGATATTTCAATTAGGTTTGTCACTTGTTATTTTCCCAATAAATTCAGCAATATTGTTCCGTTATTTGTTGTTTTTGTTATTGTTTTTAGTATCTTAGCTTATATATTACAGACGCTCCTTTTATAAAGAAGATTATTGCGTCCAGCGCTCATCCGTGGTCCGTGTCTAGTCTTGCATCTGTATTGATGTTATAAATGATTCTAAAACAGGCTGTTATTGGGTTGTATTTCTAAATTAATAATAATAATGATGCTTATATGGCGCATATACCGTTGGTAACAGTTCTATGCGCTAAAACGACAACAACAGACGAAAATGAAAATACTCAAATATTACTAACGAAATAGGTGAGAGTTCAGTCGGCATCTCAAGGTGTCGAAGCTGGGGCTCTGGCGAAGTTGTAGTGGGAAGTGATTCCAAGCGGACGGTCCCGCGTAGGAGAAATCACGTTCGCCAGCGGACACTAGCCTCACAGAGATGCCTATTCCGAGAAAAACTATAACTTTTCCTCTATTTCACTGGGCTATTAGTTATTTCCGTCATATTCACTTTATTATAATAATAGCATAGTCTAGCTTGGCTCACTTTTCTACTTTCTATTTTCTCCTTTCCAACAATAAGCTTGCATGCGTGCACACGACAGCGTGAATTCCCAGTTTGTAGTGTTCATGCGTTCATTGCTAATAAACTTTCACTTTAAGCATCCGGTGTTATTAATTGAGCCTTTATCTCATACATCTATTTTCAAGGCGTTTTTTTTTTAGGATTACATTTTTGGAAACCATGGAGAATTTTGAGGAAGACGTAAGTCATTTTATATACATTGCTTACTTTTTAGTTTTTCGTTTAAATTTAGAGGAGATATGTAGCTATACCTTCAATTACAGTTTCTTAAGCATGTTTTTCGAAGACTTGTTCTAAACTAAGATGTTTAGTTCTCCTAACGTTTGTTATAAACTAAGATGTTTAGTTCTCCTACCGTTTGTTCTAAACTAAGATGTTTAGTTCTCCTACCGTTTGTTCATAACTAAGATGTTTAGTTCTCCTACCGTTTGTTCTAAACTAAGATGTTTAGTTCTCCTACTGTTTGTTCTAAACTAAGATGTTTAGTTCTCCTACCGTTTGTTCATAACTAAGATGTTTTGTTCGCTCTCTCTATGATGTCGATTCTAACTTTTAAACTTTTAAACAAGTTATAATTGTATTCTAACGCAAATCATTTTTTTAAATAGGGAAAAAAAAATGGGGGGGTATGAAAACGATATTGCACTTCTATTATTAAGCGCCAGGTAGGTCTCCAGTAGCCAATAGGAAGTTATTTTACAAATCGTCCTGACGTTTTTGTAAAAAGCCTGTAAAATCCATCGTACTAATTCGACTCTGAAACATGGCCTGTCGATAGCTGTTTCTCAAGTGTAAACCTCCGACCACATGTTCCCACAGCCATTTGGAGCTCTGCTAAGTCTTGCTGTTTTCAAATACCGGTAATCTCTTTGATTGGGATCACAAACTGTAGGCCACCTTGTAAATACTAATAGATGCCTAGTAGTCATCTGGTATCAGCCTCATATCTTGACCTCTACATCTTCTTTGAAGTTATGTTGTAGTGGATTTTTTTCTCTTCACTTACAGCCCGATGTTCTTATAATGTCAGAAACATTTGTCCTAACAATTGATGATGATGGTGAATTGTCGTTTATACGAGATCCTACCAGAAGTATTGACAGAACCAATGATCCCGAGCCGGAATACTATTACTGTGTAAGTCTGGGTCAGGTTTAAATACACTATTTGACACAGCATGGCTTTATTCGACACAAACTTCCACTATTTGTCAAACCTTGCACTATTTGCCACAACCCTGCACTATTTGCCACAACCTTGCACTATTTGCCACAACCTTGCACTAATCGCCACAACCTTGCACTATTTGCCAAAACCTTGCACTATTTGCCACAACCTTGCACTATTTGCCACAACCTTGCACTATTTGCAACAACGTTTCTCTATCTAAGCCACCATCGCCCTAAGTATCCCGTCAGACCAATACGATCCATAGGGCAGGTGAAGCAGCGTTCACCAGTTTCTGTGGTCACGGCATACTAGGCGATTGTGTAGCCAGTGCAATGCCCGGCCGCCTATACTTTGCCCCAACTATAGTCAGGTACCCATTAGAGCTAGGTAGACTCAAGGACACCCACCATCGCCATACGTGACACACAAAAAATCCACTTTACTTTGCAGGATATCCATATCCCTACATTGCACGTTTCGCCATAATATACTTTGTACTACATGCAAGGTCTACATTGCACGTTTCGCCATATTATACTTTGTACTACATGCAAGGTCTACATTGCACGTTTCGCCATATTATACTTTGTACTACATGCAAGATCTACATTGCAGGTTTCGCCATATTATACTTTGTACTACATGCAAGGTCTACATTGCACGTTTCGCCATATTATACTTTGTACTACATGCAAGGTCTACATTGCACGTTTCGCCATATTATACTTTGTACTACATGCAAGGTCTACATTGCACGTTTCGCCATATTATACTTTGTACTACATGCAAGGTCTACATTGCACGTTTCGCCATATTATACTTTGTACTACATGCAAGATCTACATTGCACGTTTCGCCATATTATACTTTGTACTACATGCAAGATCTACATTGCACGTTTCGCCATATTATACTTTGTACTACATGCAAGATCTACATTGCACGTTTCGACATATTATACTTTGTACTACATGCAAGGTCTACATTGCACGTTTCGCCATATTATACTTTGTACTACATGCAAGATCTACATTGCTAGTTTATTATACTTTGTACTACATGCAAGGTCTACATTGCACAATTCGCCATATTATACTTTGTACTACATGCAAGGTCTACATTGCACGTTTCGCCATATTATACTTTGTACTACATGCAAGGTCTACATTGCACGTTTCGCCATATTATACTTTGTACTACATGCAAGGTCTACATTGCACGTTTCGACATATTATACTTTGTACTACATGCAAGGTCTACATTGCACGTTTCGCCATATTATACTTTGTACTACATGCAAGGTCTACATTGCACGTTTATTATACTTTGTGCTACATGCAAGGTCTACATTGCACGTTTCGCCATATTATACTTTGTACTACATGCAAGGTCTACATTGCACGTTTATTATACTTTGTACTACATGCAAGGTCTACATTGCACGTTTCGCCATATTATACTTTGTACTACATGCAAAGTCTACATTACACGTTTCGCCATATTATACTTTGTACTACATGCAAGGTCTACATTGCACGTTTCGCCATATTATACTTTGTACTACATGCAAGGTCTACATTGCACGTTTCGCCATATTATACTTTGTACTACATGCAAGGTCTACATTGCACGTTTCGCCATATTATACTTTGTACTACATGCAAGGTCTACATTGCACGTTTATTATACTTTGTACTACATGCAAGGTCTACATTGCACGTTTTGCCATATTATACTTTGTACTACATGCAAGGTCTACATTGCACGTTTATTATACTTTGTACTACATGCAAGGTCTACATTGCACGTTTCGCCATATTATACTTTGTACTATATGCAAGGTCTACATTAAACGTTTCGCCATATTATACTTTGTACTACATGCAAGATCTACATTGCACGTTTCGCCATATTATACTTTGTACTACATGCAAGGTCTACATTGCATGTTTCGCCATATTATACTTTGTACTACATGCAAGATCTACATTGCAGGTTTCGCCATATTATACTTTGTACTACATGCAAGGTCTACATTGCACGTTTCGCCATATTATACTTTGTACTACATGCAAGGTCTACATTGCACGTTTCGCCATATTATACTTTGTACTACATGCAAGGTCTACATTGCACGTTTCGCCATATTATACTTTGTACTACATGCAAGGTCTACATTGCACGTTTCGCCATATTATACTTTGTACTACATGCAAGATCTACATTGCACGTTTCGCCATATTATACTTTGTACTACATGCAAGATCTACATTGCACGTTTCGCCATATTATACTTTGTACTACATGCAAGGTCTACATTGCACGTTTCGCCATATTATACTTTGTACTACATGCAAGATCTACATTGCACGTTTCGACATATTATACTTTGTACTACATGCAAGATCTACATTGCACGTTTCGCCATATTATACTTTGTACTACATGCAAGGTCTACATTGCACGTTTCGCCATATTATACTTTGTACTACATGCAAGATCTACATTGCACGTTTCGCCATATTATACTTTGTACTACATGCAAGATCTACATTGCACGTTTCGCCATATTATACTTTGTACTACATGCAAGGTCTATATTGCACTTTTTGTTCCTGCTGGTTCACTGGATCTTGTGGATTAACCTAGTTGAAAGGGATGCTTTTTAATGTCAGTTACATATTAAAGCAGACTAGACTCAGTGGTCCTTTCCAACCTATGGCACAAAAAAAATGCTTTTATTTTTACAGGGATTTAAACCCAACACCTTTGCGACACATATCCGTGAGAGATCACCCAACCACCCAGTCGCATAATTTCCGTATTTTCAAACTAGCACCATCTTCCCTCCTCGTTCTTAAACAATCAAGATTGTGCCATTTGCAGGAACATAATTATAATATACTTAAATAATTTATCAATTTATATAGATTGGCGAGATGGGGAGAAAAATCAGGTCTATTACCCACATAACTTCATGGTGGGGTTTCTTTTGAAAAGGCCGAAAGTCTCTACGCCTAGCCAATATGTGGGGGCGAGCAGAGCCTAAGCAGCAAAAGATTAGAGGCCCAGTACGGTTGAGTCCCTGTTTATGGAGATACCTACACAGCGGTCTAGTATATAAACCGATGGCAGGGGCACATGGGTCTTGTACAAGAGTCGTACATTCACAACCCAAATTCTTGAGAACGAATTTAAATTTCGTTCTCTGAGCTCTAAGAGAATAATCTCGGCTTGCACTCTCTCGTGGAAAATCGGGGTTCTAGTCTAGTCTGATGTGAAGAATGGACAATCTTTTAATTGAATGCAGAACGAATTACCCGAAATGATAACTGAAACATTGTTTTTTGTCCTTTCCCCAAAAAAGATTTGAATTAAGTAAATAAAAGGCCATCAAGTAGTAGATGTTGTAACCGTTCTTTTTAGCCGGCTTCGTCTTTAACAGTGACTATAATAGAACTTTTTACATACAAGTTCTTGCTGCTTCTTTCCTTGATCTGGTTTATTCTATGTGTACATATAGCCTGATGATGATGATGATACAGAGCCCGGGCCAATAGTCAAACCTATAGACGGGGAGAAATGCATAATTTGTCTTGAGGGCTTCAGGAGTGTCGAGGAAAAGCAGTTCCTACCTTGCGCCCATTCCTTCCACGACTACTGTCTTGACCGGTGGCTAAGGGTGAGTTGAAGAAGTAAATCAACTTTGAAAAGCGAAAGCTTTGTGAGTCTAAACTTACTAGTTTTTGTAAAGGATGTGATTCTCTTGCATGATGTACAGTTTCAATTGTTATTTGTTTTTTCTTCCATTTCTTTCAGGCCCACAATACATGTCCTGTATGTAGGACGGTTCCAGCTGACGAAACTGCAGAAACTGCCTATCAGTAAAAGTTCAAAATTGTAGCCAAAAGGTTTTCTGTTCGATATTTAATCTTGAGATGTTCGCACCCCTTTACGTTTTCTACTCAAATGCCTGAAACTTGGATTTGGCCAAATTCTTTTTTATTTTATAATATAATTGTATTCATCATTTTTCGAGCGAAGTGCATTCTATATGTCGGTTAGGTAAAAAAAACTAAGATGTTCAACTGAATCCTGGCCATGCAATTTAAGAGGATTGTGTTGTCAATAAAATGTTAGGTTGCATATAGATTCTTATTCCATAAATTATGCCAGGTATTTTTCAGAGCTCGGGTAAATGATAAGCCTTGTGGACACACCGCAGTACTGGGAAAAGCCCTAAATGTTGGTAGTAAATGATTTCCCTTTAAACATACAATCTTGAAATATCCAAAGATTATAATTTAGATGGACCGCTTGCATTGATATTTCTGCTATTTAATAACTTAAAATACTGTAGACTTCCGCGTCCACTTTGGTAATTCGATATGATTTATTTTCTCAATGGAAAATACAAATTAAAATCGAAAGTTGTATACAGCAGAACTCTTTAAGAAACGTTTAGAAGTCTTTAAGGACAGCGTCATTGGCTGAGCACGGAAAAAAAACTAAAACACTTAAGTAAATTATACGTACTTATTTTACTGAAATCACTGATCGAGATGCCGATCACCAAATGCTATACTATTGTGGCGGCCTAATTGTTTTTCTTTGTTCCCTTTTACCTACAGTTATTTATATTAGGCCTATTTTATGTTTTTTATGTATTGGTTAGGCTATTTAAACTGCTTGTTTTTGCCTGCGTAAAATAAATCTTTGGCCTTTTGGTTCCATGGTTATGGGGAATGCATTAAATTATATATAATTCTTTTCAAAGACATGCTTTCTATACAGAATATTAAATATTTCTTCAACCCAAAGACTAGATGTAATCTTTTTTTATAATGTAATAGTTGTTGTTTTGGTTTTGAGCAAATTCATTTCTATAGTTGTACCTAGGTGATAATGTCTAGGACAGAATATCCTCAATTGAGTTCCCTCAAGAAACCATTATGGCAATAATAAAGCGGTGCAAGCTAACATGGTTCGTTCATGTGTTGCGGCATAATAACCTTAAAAAAAAAAAGCCATCCTCCAGAGCACTGTAGAAGGAAGACGTGGGAGAGGCCGTCAACAGGAAATGCTGGTTCGACAATATAAAATATTGGATAAAGCTGCAAACGTTTGAACTATTGACAGCCGCTCAAGACAGAAATAAATGGAGAAAGATGACTGCTGAGGTGTCCATTCGCTCCCCCTCCCCCACAACCAACGACTAGAACGGTCAAGGCATTGATGATGGTGATGATAATGATGATGATGACCCTACATATACTTATTCAACCCGTGCAAATGTAATAAGACCATAAAACTAGAAAGTTATCCCACATTAGTTAGATTTAAAAGCTTACTAGAATATGCATATCGGTATTCTCTGACCCATTAACTAAAAAAAACATTTACAAATTTGAACAAATTCTTAAAAAAAAGCTGCAAGGCTTACTACATGCGAATATTTACAACTAACAAGAGTGACACCAAAAGTTAAATCACTAGCCTAGAAATACTTGAGGACAGAAGAGAAAAGAGTTAAGTTGTAATGTTATTTATTATATTATACTACGGAACGCGTTCCAGACTTGGCACGCATAGCAATCAGGTTAACTTTTATGGTGTTGGCACGCTGAATGAATTAGAAATCCTACTTTGGCACTCTATTATCAAAAGGTTGCCGACCACTGGTATAAGGCATTTGACTCTAACCTAGAAATACAACACAATAACAACCAATTACAGTGCTTAGAATAGGAAAAGGATGTAAACACTTTTCTACTCCCATTTGCCAGGACCAAATGCTTATAGGTACACTTTCTTCCCGAGTGGCATCCGAGCATGGAATGGGTTGCCTGAACAAATTAGGAACACCAGTAACTTAACATCATTTAAAACACTGATCGAAATGCCGATCACCGAAAGATAGATTATTATGGCGGCCCTAATTGTTTTGCTTTGTTCCCTGTTACCTACAGTTTTGTAAATATACATTTTGAAAAAAATTCTGTATTCAACCAAGTCTGTGAAAATGCATTCTCTATATCAAGTGGAGCGACTGAAAGTAAGTATCTCTTTTAGACCAAATTGATTCATGAGGTAAAGTTCACAAGTTACCTTGGCCAATGCATGCAAGGGATTGTCTGGCAAGCACAACGTATAGGCCGCATTACTTATCCCTAACTAACTGTCAGGTAGACACCAGAGCTGGGTAGACACAGGGATACCTTCCAGATCCGCGAACAAATCCTAGCCTTCACCAGGAATATAGCCATGGATCTTAAGTACGCCGAGCCAACGCACTGCCGCTAGGACACCGTGAACAATGGATCGACTGTATCAGTAGTCCAATGTAAACTGAACCCCACCATATATCGACTCTTTCATTTTTCTTTCAACGGGAAAGTGTTATCAATAAAATCCTTCGTCGCATTTAGATTTTTTCTCCCTTAAATTCTGCTGTCTACTCTGTTTGCCAGAATCTGTATGTACGTATCATTCATCATCATACAAATATATATTACAAATGAACCACAGTTGTCCTGAAATATAAATTACAAATGGACCACAGTTGGCCTGAAATATAAATAATATATCATAACGTCAGGTGGGATTGTTTACGTCATAAATCAAGAGATAACGTTTAGTCAAGAGTGGCGGAGCTGTTTTATCTCACCATCAGAAGTACCATCTGCAACAGATGAGTAAGTCTATGGCAGAACCTGGCAATATCGTAAACCCGTCTCTAGTCTCGAGGTGATTGGGGTTTTAAATCACAATTTCGGACAGTACAAATTGAGAAACATAATAAAAGTGAACTTTATATTTGGTAACATCTGGACAAATCATTAGTGAAAAGGCTATAAGTACTATTATGTTATCTAAAACATATGTGTTTGCTGTTGTATAGTTGTTATTGTATTCAATGGAAGCTGAGAGCTATAAAAAAATGTATTTTGTATAAAACGAAGCACAAGAAAAGATTTAAAACCAAAACATCAGCGAATTGTTGACATTACTACATTTGGTCCTCTAGAAAAACTTTACAGAAATGTCTACCCGAGAGATTTTTATTTTACTGAAGATTTCCTGCCTTATAACTATTTGCTTGGGTAAGTTGAAAGAAAAACTATAGCATTTTGTTTGTAAATTGTACAGTTATGTCTTACATTTGGATGATTTGTGCTATGATTCGTTGAATGGTGCCCACTGCTTGCGTAAATATATATAAATATATATATTGTTATTGTATTTAAAAATATATTATTTTTTGAAACAATTAGCATCATTAAGATTAGTTCTAAATGTTCATGACAATATAAGACTGCGCTTCGGCATTCTTCTATCTCGCGAGACGATGATACGTCACAGTGGGTTGGGATTTGCATTTTCCCTTGTGGCTAGGCAGACCTATCCTTGAATGGCAGTCTCTATCGCAGCTTTTGCACACGTGTTCTGCGCTTTCTACTTGCCTCGAATATCGAGTTTTATTCTTTCCTCCGCACAGGCGCGCGTAACCGAATTAAAAAGTCTTTTAGAAAACCCGGACGAGCCTTTCGGCTCTTATTTCCAGGGCGTAATGATTAGGATTGAGCAAGCTCTGTCCGGGCTCCAGCCACCCCACAACACGCCAAGACCGTGTAACAGGGAAGGTTTCCGCAGGCCAGCGACCGTTCACAGCGGTTCCCCTAAGGGTCATTATCGTGGTGGCTCGCCCGAATACCTGCACTGTCACACGGTAGCACAAATCATATACTATAAGTACCGGGTGGTTCTCGAGACGGGATTGCAGCGTCCATTGCTTCCTCCCCACCGAGACCCCGTGGCCGTGGCCGCTCGGCAGTGCAATGGATCTCGGACCATCCTTTCTGCGGGGGCTGACACCCTTGCGTTCACCCGCCGGTATATTCTTAATGGGAGTATATCGGCGGTTTACACACTACGCCAGTCTTTAAGGCCCATGGGTACAGTAGTGAGCGCGATAAACCAGATTTCTCCATTAGCCCCCGTCAGAAGTATTTTGCAGAAGCGTATCAAGAGGTAGTTCGGTGCATTATTTCAGGTTGTCCAACCAATTCTTTTTCTGGCAACCTTTTCTGCGTGCTCTTTCCACTGTACCTTGAAGTATGGTTTTGGCCAAGGAGTCAGTATGACGTAGCCATTTCATCTTTCGTTTCCCCGCCAGATTATGGATCCGAAGCAAGACATATTCATTTGTTTTTCTTTCTTAATATCGTATTCCTAATACGTTTCTATAGAATTTGTTCTCAAAGGCCTGAATTTTTGTCTCAGCCCCTGCACTCAGCATCCAACTTTCGCATCCATATTATTATAACAAGAAAACCATAAAAACAGTTTTTATCATACTCCCTTTATTTGCAAACTAAGTTTACCATCATGTAATTAAAAAATATCTGTGTCGCAAATCTCAAAAATATCTCCTTACTCTGTATGAATTGTTCTAAAAATAATCTTAGCGCATAATTTTTTTTTCTAGCTTTGCGCCGAAAAAGTATAAAAAGTTGCACAGGCATTTTTAACGCGAAATCAAAATTTTTCTTATACTTTCCTTTTAAGAAATTAATATTGTCATAAGTGTAGTATTATTAAGTCGTTTTAACTGAAAATTTGATAGGATGTATTGTTAGGCGCTACAAGTCTGCTGTCCAAATTTCAGCTCGATCGGACCACGGGAAGTGGTCGAAAAATCGAAGCCAATTTTTGCACCATTGCAGACAGACAGAAAGACAGACAGAAAATGCAACTTAAAATAAAGGGAGTAAAAATACGAAAGTACCAGTGATGAGTATAATTTTATTTTTACTGAGAAGCTGATATTGCTCTTCCGTATTTTCCTCCATCATATATATACTCAGGCTAAATCGAGTCAAATAGTTTTTATGAAAAGAATATTTGTAAATCGTAACTTAACTTCTCCTGGTGTATCGTTTGTTCTTCATTGTTTCTTTTTTTTTTCTAGCGTCTGGATTATCATTAGTGGCACACTCAGAAGAAGGGAAGGAGCAAAGTAGCCTCTTAAGAAATATCAGCAGTCAATTAAAATATCAACAAGAGATGTTAAAGAAAACTGCCGAAGAAATAGCCAAAGCTAAAGTTGAGTTGATTAACCTTCAGCCTAGAGTCCAGGAAGGAACTATCAACTGCTTTCCTTACACCTATCCTACTGATAACCCACAATGTCTACCGCCGCGTGAAGTTGTACATAATGTAAATTTCAATAGACCTTACCCTAAAACACCTTCAGTCACGCTCCAGTTACAGTTAATTGACTTAGATAAGACACGCAATACTAGATTCTACTATTACAAACAACGTGTCACACCTAATGGATTCCAAATTGTATGTGCTACATGGTGCGATACACATGCTTATCAACTGAAAGTCGACTGGCAAGCTAGGAGTAATTGATATGATAAATATCTTATTTTAAAACCGTTGGCTAAGAAAACACATGAAAATAAAGTAAAATTGAAATTGAATTTTAAGCAAAGTCCATTTTCAAATTAATTTGTTTTATGTTTTATTGTAAAGAAACAATGTAATATGTTTCCTAAAAATGAATAAGAGAACGAAACGTGCCTGCTAATGGTCGTTGTTTACAAATAAAGTTATTCTTTTATCATATCAGCTATGTGCTTTGTTATCATAATTTAATGTACAGGTGCTGACTTATGGCTTTCTGTTTTGCCAGGTTAAACATGCTACAATATAACAATGGCAAATAAAATGGTTTAAAAAAAAAAAAATTACATTATCTATTTGCTACGGTCGGATTCGGTGGCCGAGTGACAACGTGCTTAAATGGCGATCCGAAGATACTGGTTAGAATCCTGGTGAAGGCTAGGATTTGATCCCAGATCTGGAGTGTGTGTCTCTGAGTCTACCCGGCTTTGGTGAGGATCGGGAATTAGTTGAAGATAGGTAAAGGCGTCTAGGCATTGTGCTTGTCACGCAATCTCTTACACTATATCGTGACAACGAAACAGTGTGAACTCTGCTGCACAGATCAAATGGGACTCACTGGCGTGGAATGGGTTACCTGAACAAACCTGGAAAACCCACAATTTAACATCATATAAACATAATAGCCTTCTATATAGAAGGAACTTCCGTCAAATATACGGTAAAATACTATATTTAGCTTAGTTATAGGTCCTACTACAAAATGCTTACTTTGTAAAAGACCCCTCAAAATTAAAACATTCATTGCAGAAACCAAAACAGACTTAAATTAGAGTTGCAAGAGTTATTTCAAGTGAATATTGACAACAGTCAACGGTAATGCATAAAAGCCCAATTTTAGCAACTAGTATTTATGCCCGTCAAAATGACGGAGAAACGAAACACACAAATTTGTTTTAATTTTTTTTTTTTTTTTTTTTTTTTGGTTGTTCTTTTTTTTTAAGGATTTTTATTCTCTCTTATTGTATATTATATATCCCTACTAAAATCATGTTCGTAAAAGTTGAATTACTGATAAATTAAACTTTATTGGAACTAACGACGATATTGACTTTAGAAATGTCTGTTTAACTTAGATTTGGTCATCTTTGAAGTGCTAGTGATTATAGTGTAAACTTTTATTATACAGTAAACGCTTTACTCAATACCCTCGTTTTTCTAAATTAATCAGTTTTTACCGCGATTAATGAACGAAAAGGGATTCATTTTGCATAATTCAAACATTTTCGCTTTTTCGCGTTTTCATCTGTCGCTTGTTTAAATGTCAGCACACCATATATATATATATAGGGGGGGGGGAAGAAAAAAAAACATCATGGCATCAACAGGCCAATGGGGACACCTGCGCCCTATGCCCATCCTAGGTTTTTGTCACTCCCAATCCCTCCCCATTTTTTCTGAATTTATTAAAATGTTCTTTAAATGTTCTTTAAATGTTCTTTTTTATCTATATTTTTTTTAATTCATTTTTGAAAAAAATCTATAGGCAAATATATATACACACAACATTCTTTTTTCTTTAAAAGCGTTCAATGCGTAATCCCTACAGTTTGTTCTGTATAAGTCTTGCGTAATGTATGGTGACTATGGACAGGTCAATCGAGATTCATCATTGGTAAGACAGGTGAGCTATTGGTCGAAGGAAATTACATTGCGTAAGCAGTTAAATAAAGGCTAATGCTATTAAATGCAATATGGGTCAATTTGACCCACTTAGTAGATACACGGACTATTGTGTTGTTGTTTGTTTTTTCTAATATAAAAGGTGTATGGGTCGTTTTGACCCAGCTTGTTGTCGAATAGACTTAAAACACGAAGTAGGGATAGGGCTAGTGAAGTATTTGTGATTAGTGATAAGTGACTTACGTGGGCCCCGAGGCGCACCAAGGTTTCGCAGCTTGACCAGACACCAACTAAGAAGAACGATGGCGCCACGAAGAACCGCCCCTCCCCTCAACTACACCCAAACACACACAGACACACCCATATAAAATATAAACTAATAAATATCAGTACATAAAAAAGAGGAACGTTCCAATCAGTGACAATATTTATGTGTATATTAACTTAGTGATGGGTAGGGTACAAGTGTTCCAGTCGGTCTGTTGATGCCTGGGGTTCTCTTTCTCCCCTTCTCCCTTATTTGCCCTCTATCTCTCTCTCTGTCTCCATTTTCACACTTTTCTCTAAGTTTTGACGGACATAATGCTATGATAATAATATATGGAAAATATATTATCTTCCTCACTCTCTTAATGTCTTTCATTTCTTTCTCCGTCATTTTTGAGTGTACATATTATAAAAACATACTTATAAAAACTTTTACGCTCTCACTAGTTATTTTTTGTGTTATAAGGCCCAGTATTACAACTTTCTCGCTAGTTTTACTGTCTTGGTCAAACTTTTGGTGGATGTAAACAGACACAAACTTTAAGGCCTCACTCTGTCCCATTTAACTTCTTTTTTTTATTATATTTTAATACACCGTTATACTCTGTCTCCTTCTTATCTCCGTCTATAATTTTGACGATTATATTATCTTAAACATACATGGACAAACACTATAGTAAAAAGTGTGCTTATCCGTCGCTGTGATTACCTCTCCGCGTGTTTAAGTGTCGTGTGATTAAGTTCTCACCTGTTTAAGTGTCTTGTGATTAATTTCCCACCTGTTTAAGTGTCGTGTGATTAAGTTCCCACCTGTTTAAGTGTCGTGTGATTAAGTTCCCGCCTGTTTAAGTGTCTTGTGATTAAGTTGCCACCTGTTTAAGTGTCGTGTGATTAAGTTCCCACCTGTTTAAGTGTCGTGTGGTTATGTTCCCACCTGTCTAAGTGTCGTGTGATTAAGTTCCCACCTGTTTAAGTGTCGTGTGCTTAAATTCCGACCTTTTTAAGTGTCGCGTGATTAGGTTCCACCTGTTTAAGTGTCTTGTGATTAAGTTACCACTTGTTTAAGTGTCGTGTGATTAAGTTCCCACTTGTTTAAGTGTCGTGTGATTAAGTCCCCACCTGTTTAAGTGTCGTGTGATCAAGTTCCCACCTGTTTAAGTGTCGTGTGATTAAATTCCCTCCTGTTTAAGTGTCGCGTGATTAAGTTCCCGCCTGTTTAAGTGTCTTGTGATTAAGTTCCCACCTGTTTAAGTGTAGTGTGATTAAGTTCCTACCTGTTTAAGTGTCGTGTGATTAAGTTCCCACCTGTTTAAGTGTCGTGTGATTAAGTTCCCACCTGTTTAAGTGTCGTGTGATTAAATTCCCACTTGTTTAAGTGTCGCGTGATTAGATTAAGTTCCCGCCTGTTTAAGTGTCTTGTGATTATGTTCCCACCTGTTTAAGTGTCGTGTGTTTAAGTGTCGAGTGTTCAAATGTCATGGAACCATATATATATATATATTTATATGTATATATATAACCAATATGTGTTTGTTTACTGTATTGAGTTCAAGACAATACCCCACCCCCACTCAATTCTATTTTAACTCAGATTCAATTCAATTAGAACTCAGATTCGATTCAATTTAAAATCAGATTCGATTCAATTTTAACTGATTCAATTCATTGTTTAACCCAAATTCAATTCAGCTTTTGTGCTGCGATGTTCGTTCCCGTTTTGTCCCTCTGGCCATTCTATTCAATGTGTGGCCGTTATCTTACAGACGATAGAAGCCAAATGATTCCATTGTTCCCGCGCAGGTAGACAAATTGAGTTATCTGCTGGTGTTTTTTTTAAAATATGTTACACTTATTACAAGGCAATTTATTCACCATAATAAATCATGGATGAGACCTTCTATTTATCACACAAGTATAATTATAATTTATAATGTTATTACGGCTAGAGCCCCCATTCAATTCATGAAAATGATAGTTATAGTATTGTTATTGTTAGTGTGAGTATCCTTGTATTAGTGAAGATCTTATTATATCATTCTGAAGTTTATTTGTAGTAGTCTAGAGTATTCCTGGTTCTTATAATCCCCTGGCAATTCACATAGCGTAGTTTTAGAGTTTTCAGTTGATTTACTTCATGTATAATTATTTGTGTGGCTCATATTATACAGCAAGAACCTCGATGTTGAGTGGTAGTGTAGATTATTAATATAGTTGAATAAATATTACACATACACACATGTAGATAACTTTGAAATATTGACGTTAACCAAGTTGTGTAGAAAGCAACGATAAATTTGGTTTAATTTACAAAATCAATCCAGTAGGAATCCAAATAATATTATATACACAATCAAGAAATACACGTATTCCAATTAGTAATGAATATCCTCAATGAACATATAGCATTGTAGTTAATAGTAGAATAATAAATTTTCCATAATACAACTTAAATAGAAACGATACTCAGAGCGGAGAATATTTGATGTTACTAGATCGAATGTACGCCAAGAACTGACTAAAAGTGTCGAATCGCGTAGAAATATATTATGGGTCAATCGTTGGAAAATCCGGCCAGCCTAGTGACACGAATATTTTAATCAAGCCTGCGTGCTGACTGCGTGATCAGATTGTTTTTTTATTAAGAACAAGCAATAATGCTCTAACAAAATAAGGAGAGACCGGACGGCCTTGACACGCTGTAGGTGCGTGGGCAGTTCATGTTTTTATCGAGGTTAGTAAAAAAACAACAATGCTCAAATTAGGTTAGGAAAAACCCGGGGGAAACCTTGAGCTGAGAAATATTTTATATCGTTTAAACGCAATTCGCTTAAATGATTTAGTTGGTTTATTAACATTACAATGTAGGGAATTTACGTTTCGTAACACACTCATGATGGACGTCTCATTACTAGCCAGTAAACTGTTGGTGGAGTGTAGGGTCATGTGACTGGGAAGTTGATAAAACTTTCTTTTGGCTTTTCCTTTCTCCGTAATTGCATGTCAAAGATAATGTTCACGAGTAGGATAGGATTTATATTGCTGGTAAAAGTGTGCTTCGTATCTATTAGATAACATCTGGACCAGCCGACAATGAAAAGGGCTATAAATACATATTGAGTTAGGTTACTGTAAGGAAGTACTTTTTAAAATTGCCATTCTGTCTATAGCTTACTCAACGTAAGTTTTAGATAGTAATACATTTCTAAATATTCAAGTCTCCGCGCGATTTTTAAAAAATTAGACAAAACATACAAAGTAAGCTGGATAAGATTAAATAGTCTTTTGTTTTACACACATAAAAAACAATGTTATGTTTAATAAAAATTTCAATATCGGCCCTACTGATCTTGTTGTCAGAAGATTTAAGATAATAAACAATTGCAACACATTGTATACATTTAAAGATATATAAATCTTTAAGTAGAATGTATTTTGATGTTATATTTCTTTCTGTGCTAAAGTGATCTAAGAACAATACTAATTTATCATCTTTTATACTATTAGTAATTTTATGTCAATGTTTATCTACAGTTTGGACACCTTTATATATTGAGTCTATAAAAAATTTCCTGAAATGTCTCCCAACCTTTTTCTTGTTTTACTGAAGACCTCTTGCCATATAGCCATTTGTTTAGGTAGGTTGAAACTATACAAACAAAATATAACATTATGTTGGTAAGTTATGTTTATAATTAGGAGATTCGTTGTAGCTATTATTATTACTGTAACTCTGCCGTATGTTGGTTTATTGTCCGTAATTATGTTTACTGTATCTTTATAAAAGTGCATTATGTTTTGGATCAATCAAGTTGTTGTTTTTATTATAATGATCTTCTTTTGACAAGACTTTAAAAAAAAAGTTCTCGCATACGGATAAGAATGATTCCAAGAGCCCTGCTGTATGGAGAGCTGGCAGTTGGAACAAAAAAAGTGGCCGCCCCTTGTCTGCGATTTAAAGACGTCTGAAGAATAGCCATGCTACTGGCGCACACTGATCATAAATAGTGGGAGGGCCTTGTTGAGGAACGCACCTCCTGGCGGTCAAAGGTGCGCGAGGGCAGAAGCCACCCTCACAGAAAGGAGCGAAGAAAAGCGAGTTAGGAGAAAGGCGGGGGGGGGGGGGGAAGGGATTTCGCCATCGTCTATTGAGGACGGTCGGATGCCATACATAAGGGATAAGAAAAGTTAACATTCTTTACATTTTAGATAATCCATGCACAATCAAGTTGTAATTGGATTAATACAAATAATTCCATTTTTGTTATATTTCAGCTTCAGGCGTTACATTCACACACGATGCAACCAGTTTACTACTACCGATGACTATGAAATGTACATTCAAGGTATAGTATATAGGACACAATGTATAGTAGATAGGAAAAATAGTACAATGGATGGGACACAGCAGGCCTATGTGCGCTCGAATCGATATCAGGAAAGTCATGGGCTCAAATCCTTGTTAAACGCCTCATTCATTTAGTTTGAGCAAAGTCTTGCAAATTCGATTTTGGTGTTTGTATTTTGATGTTGAATTCTTGGTTAGCATGGCGCATTCCGACTACCCATTCCATGCCCTGATGCCACTAGAAAGGACAATGTATTTATATGCGTGTCGATGATGAAAGTGATTATTTACATAGCTCTTCTCTCCATGCTATTACATTTAGCATTTTCAGTGTGATGTTGTTATAAATTTCAGATATGTTGTGTGTCTAAGTTGTAGTTTAATATTTTCTGAAGTTTTATAATTTGCATCCTTTTATAACATCTCTTCGCTTACGTTCTTACCTAACTGTAACTTCAAATGTTGTAATAGTATCTAAGTAAAGGAGAAGGGGAAGACCAATGCGAACTTGGAGGAGAACAATGGATGAGGAAGCAATGGACATCAAAGAAACATGGCATGAAAAAAGATGGCTCGCCAAGGATAGGGATGCCTGGCGGAACTTTGTTACTGCCTTATGCTCCACGGGGAGCGATAAAGAATAAGAAAGAGACAGTTTGAACAAAGACTATAATAAGATGGACCGCTTGCTTTAATATTTCTTCTATTTCATAACTCGAATGACTTCTTTTCGGAATTCCTGATTCCCTTTTGCAGTGTACACTTCCGTTTTATAAAATCACCATGATTTTCTCAATGAAAAATTAAAATTGAAATAGAAAGTTTAATTCAGCGCGAAACCTTTAGGCAAACATAGGAGTTTAGAAGTCATTTAAGACAAGAGTTATTGGATGCGAACAGAAAAAGTAGTCCGTTGATTGACAGCGTGTTGTAATAACCCAGTCTTATGTTATAGCCACCAATCAGTGTACTTCTGTTCGTGTGTCTATTTATCTTTGTTTCTACGAAGACTATGGCCGATATTTAACAAAAATCTGAATTTTATTTTTAGCAATTTAGTTACACCGCAGAAAAGATCTCAATTTTGAAAGGTAATAGACTATAGCATTATTGTATTGAAAGGTAATAGACTATAGCATTATTGTATTGAAAGGTAATAGACAATAGCATTATTGTATTGAAAGGTAATAGACTATAGCATTATTGTATTGAAAGGTAATTATTGTATAAACAAGAGAATGTATTTAATATGATCAGATATGTCTATTAACTAAATTAACTTGACATACTTAGGTTTTAAATTTTGTAATAGATTAAGATATGAAGATGACAATTAGGGCTACAGCCCCTTGAAGTGGCTTAGGCAGCTTGAGTGCCCTGACGTGCCAGGTGTTAAACCTCAATACCAGTTAGAAGCCAAAAGGGCGTCTCCCATCATTTCCTCCAGGACCATTTCCAGCATCAGTGCATGCAACGTCATGGAATACGCGAGAAATATAAATCTGGTGTAAACGCCAAAATGTCAGTATAAGTAAAATAAACTGAGGACCAAATTGACCACAGGGCTGGTTCACCCGTTTCTGTTCGCCACGGCATACTAGGTAATTGTGTGGCCAGCACTATGCACAGCCGCCTTTACTTCACCCCAAATAATGTCAGGTACCCATCAGAGTTAGGTAGACTCAGGGACACCCTCAAGTCCTGGGAAAAAAACCTAGCCTCCACGAGGATTCGTACCCAGCATCGTTGGAGCGCCAGTCGAATGAGCTGCCGCTCGGCTACCGTGCCCCATAAAATGTCAGTATAGTTTTCAATATCTCTTGTAGGAGACAAATTGGCCATTGCTCGAGTGCAGACCACAGAGAAGGCGGTCTACCACATGGACAGCTAAGAATTTGAAGGCAGTCTGTCCAACGATGACCTGTCCACTCTCGTGGTCACCTGTAGATGGCCCACTCGCCCAGAGTCCGGCCAATACGCGTGCTTGGTGGAGGCAAAAAGCAATGGGAAGGTCGGGAAATTTCAGTCTATGGTTGATGTCAGTTTGGACGAGCCCACGTTTGAAGAGCTTCTCAGCACTTCCTACTCCATGGCGTCTGCGATAGAAGGCCAAAGGACTGCTCTAAAAAACGTCACAATGCACCTTGAATATAAAGAGCAAGTCATATATATAGCATATAAATCATTAGCTCAGGCTGAGTTAAAGGAATGTAATTAACTTAATGTAATACCACATGTAATCAAACTCGTTCAATCTGTATTCACACACACACAAACTCATGAAAAGCTTTCTTCAAGGCTTACAAAAATGTATTTCAATAAACTACACCACGAGTTTAAGTAGTAAAAATAAATGACAATTTGTTTTGATTTCAATTTAATTTTTTTTTGTTTAAATTTCTTATTGTGTTCATGTTGTATTTATATCAGCTAATAATATGTTGAATAAAAGTAAAATAAAGAACCCTTCAGACGATTCTTCCACGGCCTTATTACTTCAATTAGATTCGAAAGGGATTACTGTAACTTTACGGTAATAAACTCTTTTTTTCATGCCCTCTATTATTGTATCAATCAGTCGCAGTAAAAAAAATTACAAAAATTAACGAAAATGTTTACAAAGAAATCGAGCCAATAAAGAAATTAAAAGAAAATTATAAAAATATACAGTGGGACGCATGTTACATAAAACATTATAAAAAAGGTCATGTCCCATTGTCTAGATGAGATGCTAAACCCATCTCTGGTTGCCACCAGACCGGATGTGACGTCACTTTCTTTCAGCACCTCATTGGCGAAGTCGTCCTTTGTCGTCTGATCTTCTTCCTCTTCTCGGCTGCTCGTGCTCTGGCATTCTGGTGCCACCCGGTTTTTCTTTTTCTCGGCGCTGACGCCGCCTGCATGGGCAGTGTCGCCCTCGACACGCTCTCGTCCCGATGCGAGCCGCCGCCGAGTGTTTTGAGCACTCGCCGTCTCTACGGCGTGTTTCTTCATGACGATCGCGGTGCCGATGATGGAGATGAACGTCTGCCCCATGATGGCGATCAGAAAGATCAGAAGTTTCGGCATCTGGTTTATACTTCTGGGCAGCGTACCACTAAATGAAACAAAAATATAAGAAAAGTACTCAACACCCAATAAAAAATCACACAAATTAACAAAAGAGACGTTAATAGCTATAAAGGGCCTACATTTAAATGAGAATCTGTGTTCAATATAGATTTACCAATGTGCACCATAAAGTGTCAAGGATGAAAAAAAAAACAGATAAAAAATGATTTTTAAAGGGTCTGAGGTGTCGCTGAAAATTTAATAGAAACTGTTTTCAAAGGCTTAATGTCTATGTGCCAGGTTTCAGATCGATGGGTTGACAGAAAGTGGGTTAATAAACACCTTCCAAAGACATGGTCGGCCACCCGCCATCAAGCCAGAAACATACAAAGTTTTGCAAAGTTAATATAAAACATTTTTGAAATGTCATTTTTCCATCCAAAAATTAATTTGTGAGAAAATGATATCTGTTGTGCAGGAGATGACCAAACACGTGAGACTCACAAACGTCGAAGATAATAAAAAAAAACAATGAGGTTAAGACGCTACCTTGGCAATTATAACTTGTAATCTAGTACAGAGGTCGGCAACCTTTTGATAACAGTGTGCCAAAATGAAATCTCTAATTCGTTCAGCGTGCCAACGGCCTAAAAGTCATCCTGCTCTAGAACTCAATTTCTTGTTGAAGAAAATCAAATTGCTTTTTGTGGGAGTTTTCCTCGTGCCATTGAAAAAGCATGCGTGCATGCCGTAGGTTGCCGACCCCTGGTCTAAAATATCTGAGATGCATGCTAGGTATGTGTTTAAAGTACTCACATCGCGTAACTTAGATAGACAGTCATGGACAAAAAGATAGACACCAGGTAGGACACTCTCTCTCCTGACGTAGGCGGGATCCAGAACACGATAGGCGTCATGAATGACATCAGAAGTAACGGGATGACGATGCTGAATACGTAGTAGGTGCTCCTCCTTTTTAAGTTCAAGGTCACCCTGTGGATAGAAGTAGTAATCACTGATCTATAAATAGAATGGACAGAGACGCCTTAATACATTTGTACGTGCAAAGAGAGGCCAGCGGAAGGTAAAATTTACTACACAGCTCACTTATTCATATTAGCTAGTTATAGTAATAAATGACATATAATTAGAACAAACCGAAGACTATAATAAGATGGACCGCTTGTTTTGATATCTCTGCTATTTGATGACCTGAAACACTCCCGTACGGAATTTCCCGATCTCAGACTGTTATTTAGACTTCCGGTTTATTTAATGGCTATGATTTTATCAAAGACTTTAATGAGATGGGCCGCTTGTTTTGATATTTCTGCTATTTGATGACCTGAAACACTCCTGTACGGAATTTCCCGATCTTGTAGACTTCCGGTTTGTTTAATGGCTAGGATTTTATCAGAGACTATAATGAGATGGCCGCTTGCTTTGTAGTCGGAGTAGATCTATTTGATGTAAATGAAACTCGGAGAATTTAAAGGAGTATTAGATGTAAATGAAACTCGGAGAATTTAAAGGAGCATTAGATGTAAATGAAACTCGGAGAATTTAAAGGAGTATTAGATGTAAATGAAAATCGGAGAATTTAAAGGAGTATTAGATGTAAATGAAACTCGGAGAATTTAAAGGAGTATTGGATGTAAATGAAACTCGGAGAATTTAAAGGAGTATTAGATGTAAATGAAACTCGGAGAATTTAAAGGAGTATTAGATGTAAATGAAACTCGGAGAATTTAAAGGAGTATTAGATGTAAATGAAACTCGGAGAATTTAAAGGAGTATTAGATGTAAATGAAACTCGGAGAATTTAAAGGAGTATTAGATGTAAATGAAACTCGGAGAATTTAAAGGAGCATTAGATGTAAATGAAACTCGGAGAATTTAAAGGAGTATTAGATGTAAATGAAACTCGGAGAATTTAAAGGAGCATTAGATGTAAATGAAACTTGGAAAATTTAAAGGAGTATTAGATGTAAATGAAACTCGGAGAATTTAAAGGAGTATTAGATGTAAATGAAACTCGGAGAATTTAAAGGAGTATTAGATGTAAATGAAAACTCTTAAATAAAGAAAATATAAAATGTTATTAGCTGCATCAGTGGGCAAGCGAACCCGGGTCACCCGTATACGAGGTCGTGGACTCTTTACCAATATGCCATAGAGGACACATGTGGGAAGAAAGATCGACAATAATAATAATAGTCGCATTTTATATAGCGCCTATATCCATGCTATTAAATTTAACATGCTCAGTGCGCTCTTGGTGCGAATTGCTGTGGCAGATGTATTAGTGTGTAAGGCCAGACAGCCAGTAACCATAGAACCATAGAGAAAGGTCTTTTAAGCTCTTTTTAAAAGAATCTTTTGTTTTTAAATTAACCAATGGGGATAGCACTTTCCACAAACAATTTAGTTTATATTATACTAGCTAAATTACCCGGCGTTGGAAGGGGTTACAATTATCCCCCAATGTTATTACGCACAAAACAATTAAGAAGAATCGAAAACCGGTCACCCGAATGTCAGGCCCACTATACTACCGAGTATACACTTTGTAACAAAAAAAATCGCGAAATAGTTAGACAATAAGGTCACGTGTGTTTTTTTTTTACCGATGGGCATAGAGTCTGACACACACATAAATTGTATATATATGTAAACTAGGTATTGTATATAGTAATAAAACCACTAAAATACAATGAAAAAGGTGGGTAAGGATTGTACAACTTACTTGGCCATGGTCAAGTTGTAGCCCGTGAAATCAACATAGGACTCCGTGGTCAGCTGACGTCCCTGGATGCTCCACTCCCCATTGAATCTGTACGGCGGTTGCATTGTCATAGATGTGGCGTACACTCTGTACAAGGAGTCGTCCACAAAGGGTAACATAAGAATGTGGCATTTCTGAAACAATCACAAAGCCATGCCAACATCATTATTTCTGAATAATTTGTTGTCGTAGGTTATCTTTATTTCAATGCTCAAGCTGATGCAGTAAAGTCGAAATGAATTGATTGTTTTACTATTAACCCTTTTCCTCCCAAACAATGTCTAGTTCACAACTCGAGTATGAAATGACCAGTAAGGACGTCATTCGCGTCCACCCATTGTTAACTTTTATACCTTGCATGTTGATGCACGTAAAAAAAAATAATTTAGATCACAAAGAACAAAAATTCAATGTAAGAACGGTTCTATTCTTGTACTACATTATGGATATTGTTTTTTTTATATATATATAATTTGTAACGTCTCTCATTTGCACTACAATTGCCTGACAACTCTTCTCTTCGGTTACCCGCCCATGGATACACCACAAGTGTGATCCCAGAATCGTCGGTACTCCAGCGGTGCGCACTTCCCCGCCGTGCCTCTTATAGTAATAAAAAGTACCCGTCGGACCAAACTGATCATAGGGCTAGTGAAGCAGCGTACACCAGTTTCTGTGGCCACGGCATACTAGGGGGTGTGTGGCCAGCAGACTCAGGGACACCCTCAATTCCTGGGAAAAGATCCTAGCTTCCACCAGGATTCGAACCCAGGACCTTCGGCTGTGTCCCATAGCATAGTATAGCATAGTAATAAAAAAAAAGAAGAATCAAGAAACGAATATTAGTTGCTGAATAATATGTGAATACAACCAAACAATCTTCATCCAGGTGTAAGTTTGTGACGAGAGCTGAGAGTGAGCTCCCTCTGTTTACCTGTTCATCAAAAGGGTATGACGTCAGATCCAGTTCGCAGTAAGTGTTCAGGAAGACGCTCGTGAAGTATTTCACGGTACCGTTGCTCAACACCATGACCTTGTCGGTGACACTCTTCAGCACCAGGTTGTCATTGTCAGCTGAGTTCGGAAAGGTTATGGTGGGCTTCCACAGACTGTAAGACACCATCAATAACAACAACATCTTAAATAGTATCTTATCTTATATATTATCTTATCTTATATCTTATCTTATGTCTTATCTTATCTTATATCTTACAGACGCCCGTTCTATAAGATTATTGCGCCCTTCGCCCTTCTGACGTTTGAGTCTAGTCCTGCACTGTTATTAGTGTTTTAAAATTAAGTTACTAGTTGTCCTGGTTTGTTCAGGCAACCCATTCCACACTCGTATGCCACTCGGGAAGAAAAAGTATTTACAGGCATTTGTTCTCACATAAGGAATAAGAAAAAATGTATTTGTCCTTATGTTTATCTGAGCTTTGTAATAGATTGTTATTGTGTTGTATTTCTAAATTAGAATTGAGTACCTTATGTATTATTACTACTTTACTCTTTGCCCTTCTGTCTCTAGTGTTTCTAGGTTTAGTGATTTAACTAATGGTGTTACTCTTGTCAGTTGTGAATATTCGCTAGTAATGAGTATTGCAGCTCTTTTCAGCATTTGTCTAATAGCGTAATATGTTTATACGTCCTAAACTTTACCTTTCTCCATAAGCTAAGTCAAAGAGCTGGTATTCCACCAGGAACAAATTACCGGTAATTAGCTTACCTGTTTAGTTCCTCGGTCAGATAGGATATGTTGTTATAGTCTGAGGCATTCCAGACCAAATCAGGATCTGTCCACACTAAGATAATACTTGTTAATGTGGACACGGTTTGTTTCACTTCATCTACTTGGATTATCTGATAGATACAATTGCAAAGAGTGAAAGATAGATAGATAGAAAGACAAAACAGAGATAGATTGATAGATATTCAGATAGTATAGATGGGTGGACGGGCTGATGCACGGATAGAATGACAGATATGTAGATAGATAAATTAATAGATATACATACAGTTAGAAGATAAAAAAGACGATTAGATAGATAGATAAATAGATAGTAAAATAGAAATATAGCCTAGATAGATAGAGAGATAGATACAGATAGATGATAGACTGATAGATGCACAGATACACTAATGTATAGCCAGAGAGATAGATAGGAAGATAGCGAGATAGATAAATAGATTTTAAAAGTTTTAACCTAAAGCATGTTCTTAATTGCCCGAATTGTACTTCGCCGAACAGCCCGAGCAAGGGTTCGCTTCGTAAATTGCTCGCCTTTCGTCGTTTTCGCGCTTAACAGGGCGATCTATTGCTCGACGAACGACATCTCGGGGGGTATCGGCGAACCAAATTCGGGCGAACGATTGCTTCGTCGACATGTTGACGAAGCCGCGTATTGATTGGCTGAATTGATCACGTTCATTATGCGAAAAGGCACCAAAATTGCCTAGTCTTAATGAAAAAAAATGGCGTCTTACAAGACAGTCAGAGGACAGTCTAGTAATATTCATAGATGCATGGGAAAATGTTCCATGCCTGCGGAACTCACCCCAACGGGACTATAAAAATAAGGGTGAAAAAAACCAAGGCCTTGAACAATATTGCCCAAAATCTGTGTGCAATGTAATCGCAACACCCAAAGCTTCTTCGTCTGTGAGCGCAGCCATTTTGCAGCAATAACAACATCCGGCAGTTCGCCTCAGCGCTAAAAATAGGCCAGTTAAAAACAAGAGCACCATTTCGCAGAGCTTCCGAGCTCGCCCTAATGTCGGCGAAAGTGCACGAGCCCATTTAAGAGCAAACAGTAGCTCTTGCGAATTGAACGATACCTTAAGATGTATCAAACAACAATGGTACAATTATTTTATTAATGTAAGCCAAATTATTAAACCATTACGTCACTTACCGCAAATGGCCAAAAACAGATACTCAAATCGACTAAATTGATCGAGTCCTCAGCTGGACTTACTGGACCAACAGCTTCTCGACGAGCTCTGAGGTCAGCCTTTAGTCGAGATCTTGCTGTCCTCCTGGGACTTTGTGACCCATACACTTGTCCAGCAAACAACAGGCAGACGATGATCAGAACTCGTTGACAGAATCTTCTGATCATTTCCTTGTGTATCCAGTATGGGCACAGGACGGAACTTATCGGCTAATTTATTGCTTATTACAATTCCAAAAAAATGAATATATTGATCTCATCCATGAAAATGACCGTTAAACCGCTGTTGTAAGACTTCGAACTAGTAACATACTATATATATCTTATCTTATATATTACCGACAATCCTTCTACTTCTATGAAGAAGACTAGTGCGTCCTACTCACATTCGTGGTTAGAGTCTAGTGTTTTAAATGGTGTTAAGTCACTGATTCTCCTGGTTTGTTCAAGCAACCCATTCCATTATATAAGCAATGACTGTTAGTCTTTATTTGATAGTCTTGAAATAAAGATCCCGCTGCCTCTATACATTTGAATGACTTTTGTTTGCGCATTTAACGAACATAATGAACGTTATTAAGGGAATTAAAAGTTGGTATATCATACAAGTAAGACTTTACAGCGCATACAAAGGTGTTTACAATATATTAAGATATTTAGTCTTTCTATAAACAAGTACAGTCGTTTGCGGAATTATTTTTAAACGTGGCTTAATGAACACTCGCGCCTTTTGCGAGTTCTGGACAGTTATCACGTAACTTTATATTAGTTGATATCCAGACTTTGTCCGCAAAGTTTTTGGTTCGCGTTTTTATTTTTTTATTTTTCTAATAATCAAACGTTAGTTTTCTTCTATTGTTACATTTCGTTTATCTTTTTGTGGCGGGGTATAGGCTATTGACGTCGTTGCTTGGCAACGCGTCAGTTCAGTCCCGCAATGAAGGAATGCGATTAAACCGCATAAGTGTAGATCAAACAATTCCCTTTTTGAAAAACAAAATTGCAATAATAGCTAAACGGTCAATTATTTTTAACAAAAAGGTACACAAATTCAAAAACGATTTACTGATTACTGCATTTGATTGTTTGCTATACCTAAAGCGTTAATGGACTTGTTATTTAATCTGCCTTGCAATTCTTACTCGCTTTTCTTTGTTTCAGGCAATATTATAGAGTTTATTCTGTAAAGTGTTCTATTGCATGGTTTTACCAAAGCAAACAAGGCCGAGATGAAACGCATGGAAGGACAGGCGGGAACCTTTTGCTAGGGTAGCTTACTGCAGTAACAAACAGTACGCACCTTAGTAACATTTTTTTACTTTTAAGTAATTTTTAAACAGTTTTGAAAAACTTTGCGCCCAAGGCAGCCGCATAGTTCGCCTATATGGTAGAGCCGGCCCTTCCTATCCTTACCATACGGGATGACCGACCTCACCCTCCATTACAGCAAACCAGTTGGTCAACGCCGCTTTATTTAGTATTCACGGCTATCCCTTATATATAAAGACCATTCCGCCCTATCCGCCACCTGGGGACGCGCTTGGTAAGAGATGATAGCTACCTTTAGAGGCAACCTTTCATTGGAGCTAGAAATTCAGATTCTCCTTAGGCCCCCTATAGTTAAATCGTTATACCTAGATTGCATAGTTTACAAGTTTATATTATACAAGTTTAAATACGTAGCTTCGCATTAAAAATTTGTATAGGCCTAATTATGAATTAGAACTAATAATAAGAATGGTAATTTTTATAGCGCTTCTATCCATGCCATTAAATTGAGCATGTTCAGTGCGCTCTTGGTGTGAATTGTAGCGACAGTTCTTTTAGTATGTAAGGCACACATCCATTAGCCAAAGAGAAAGGTCTTTAAGCATTTTAAAAGACTCTTTTGTCTGATATTCTCTCTGTGTCTGAGGTAATCTGTTCCATACAGAAGGCGCCGCAGATTCAAATGAGCTCACTCCTTGGTAGCCTACTTCTTTTTGTGTCCAGCCACACTGGGAATTGTAAGAAGTGACTGTGATGAAAAGCGAAGTTCCCTTGATGGCTCATTTTATCAGTTTTTTAAGGAAGGAAGGAGCAGTGCCATTTATACACCCGTACGTACGGGACATAAGTTTGTGATCTATTCGCTTTATCCCCGGCAGCCAGTCAGAGCCTTTACAAGCTTATGTAGCGCCCCATGGCAAACGTTTCAGTGCCGCCCCCTGGCATACTGTAACTGCTTGTTTAATGCTATATTTGCTATATTTAGACTACATTTCCCGCCCACTGGAAGTGTCGCCCTCGGACATATGCCCCCCTCTGCCCCCCCCCCCCCCCCTATGTGGGGGCACATTCCCGGACCCATTCTTTCACTTGCTTCAAAACACGTCTGTGTGCTGCGTTACTGGGTTTCTACGAAAAGATAAAGACGAATAAATTGTATTTCATTTCCAAAAGATGTTGCCAAAAGAAAACGATGGATTGTGAATATCAGACGTGAAGAATCCCCTATTTATAATCCCAAGCTAATTGCTTGATGCAATAAGTGTTTTACACTTCAACATTTATGCATGCATATAATATTTAAGACTTGTTAATGTTGAGCTCGAGGCTCGAGGTGCTATCAGGTTTTGCCAATTCACCTTTACATTCTGTTGTTCATTAACGGGGCGAACCCCACTGAATAGGTAGCGAACTTACGTTTATTTTTTTTAACCAATTTTTTTTGTTACGTAAAGACTATAGAATTTTTTCATTAAAGACTTGTATAAATCAAAATTTAAGAGCAACAAATTAAAGCATTCAAGATAATACAGAAGTGAACTCTAATACTGTATAAGTCTATCATTAAAATAGTTTGAATTTATTATACACATTAACAAGTTATAATCTAACAAGTTAACAATAACAAGTAGGCCTAAAAATTAAAGAAAAACAAACATCAGCTGAGAATATGCTGAAGTAAAATGATCGTGAAGTTGACTTAATCACAAAGTGTTGTAAATTGTTCTGTTTTTCTTTAAATCTTTGTGTTAATGTTATGGTATTGTGTTATCGTTATGGTATTGTGTTTGAGCTTGAATCTTCACATCATCTCGTAAGGACTTTTGCGTTTACAAGGAGCGACCAACAGTAAATGGCGGCCCGGCGGGATGTCGCCTTGTGAGTGGCGGGGTTGGAGCTGTAGTGTGCTGGTCAGGAACGATCAGCTCTATCTCCCTGTCTTTGGACAGCACCGTAATTCTGGTCTCTCCATCCACGGAGTTCTCTGTGAAATGTAAATCGTTTGGTTAGTCATAGTTAAACAATAACTATAAGTAGTTTTCTTATTAACCTATTCTGTTTGAAAATGTCTTTTAAAAACAAGTCTGTATTTAGCTATAACTTAATAACCCTATTAGAACTCTCCAGAAGATGATAATATGCAGGAACAAGGCTGACTAAGCATGACCCATTCAGAAGTTAAAATGGTGGGGGCTCAAGGCTGTTTTTTGTTTTTTTTACATATGCTGTATTTCATGGGCGGCCCTCTGGCCATCATGGGCTCCGGGGCAACGAACCAGGTGCACTCCCCTTCTTCTTGACCCTGTATGTTGCAATGTATGTATGTGAGGCTGGCTATGAATTTTCTGTATGCCATCTTTAATCTATCTATCTACACACAAAAATAGAAATACACTCTTATATGTCTATATCTATCTATCTATCTATCTATCCATATATAATATATATATATAGTTGTGTGTGTCTGCCAGTCTGATGGTCTGACTGTATGCCGGCATGTTAATCTATCAGTTTTTATAACTCTACGTAAAAAAATCTAACATGTCAGCTGATAACAATAATGAAATGATTGAATACAATAAATCTGACCCAAACAATTCACCGAATCTTTCCATTGTAGAGGAATACACCTGTTGTCGAGGCATACACCTGTTGTTCTGACACCGTTATGAGGTGTTTAAACTAAAAAACATAGAGGATTATCGCACGATGGTGAGTGAATACTTATGGTACTCATATCTGAAGCATGCGTTCAGGCGTACCCTCCTACCCCCTGCACATATAACCTTTAGATACAATTTCATTAAAAAATCTGTACTCCACTGTGCGTGTGGGTCACACAGTAAACAATAGCGTGAATTCATACTTTCCATATATGGGCATGTACCTCTGCGCATCTAAGCTCCATATATGGGCATGTAACCATACGGTCAGTAAAATGACTTAGCACTATATGCTGCAATATATGGTCAAGTGTCTAGGACCGTATGGTCTGTGAGTTAAAAATGTCTATTTTACCATAAACGGGCATGCATCGAAGCCACAGCACTTACCTGTTGTGACCTCAGTGTGGTAGATGATTCTAGGCCGGCACACCTTTTTAAGTGCTGGGTGGGCTGCCACGAACTCCCGGGTCTCAGGTCTGCTCAGTGTGTCCCCCGACACCTGTAGCCTAGTGCTGGACTTTACGTCGATGTCAGTGTTCTGTTGAAAGAGAGGAAACCAAAAGTTAATTGTACGTTACAATAGATGAGCCACCTTTTCAACCCATATAAGTAAGTAAAAGTAAACTACCCGTCGGACCAAACTGATCATAGGGATTTTGTTCTCTCATAAGGGATAAGAAAATAGTCATTAGGTTTATCTGAGCATTGTAAAAGGTTGTTATTGCGTTGTTTTATCTAAATTAAAATTTAATGCATTATGTATTATTACCTCTTTACTATTTACCCTTCTGTCCTCTAGTGCAGGGGTCGGCAACCTACGGCAAGCGTGCCAACATTGACACGCAGAGCAATTTTCAATGGCACGCGGAAGACTCGCAAAAAAGGAAATTCAAGTATCTTTTGCAAGAAAGTGAGCGCCAAAGCAGGATGACTTTTATACTGTTGGCACGCACGCTGAATAAATTAAAAATCCCTCTTTGGCGCAAAAGGCTGCCGACACCTGCTCTAGTGGACCCGGTAATTTCGCTTTGATCAGGTACCGGGTCACGGCCCGGCAGTTGTGAATATTGGGAAAACTTCTGCTCAACACTGGTTGCCCTAGAAAATAGTTCTACTTACGTTGTACTCTTCCAGCTCTTTCTTGACGTCGTCAAATGATTTACTGAAACTGATGACGTAACACCCTCGTCCCCGAATTCCAATGACAGCAAGCTGAAACACACAAACACGCAAAATGCAGAGTTGAAACTGTAACTGTTGCAGCGGTATACATAATTGCAACATACCAACATTGACTTCTATACTTTCTATTCATTGTAGTTTATAAAATGCTTATCTGTAGTTTATAAAGACCAATTTAATTTTTCCCCGGGCGATGCCGGGAAATTTAGCTTGTACTACATATTTTGGTGCAGAATGTACTAGAAAATTAAATTGATTTTCCTGAAGCTTTCCGAACGCAAAGAGAAAATGCATACTAGAAAGTTCAAGTATCTACGAGAAACCATAATAAATTGTATTAAATCATAATAAAAAATTCTACATTTTCCCTACGACAAAAATCAAATGCAAATAAATAACTATACCTGAACTAGCGAGATAATTTCAAATACAACATACAAAATATTATCACATGATATACACACACACATAACGATTTACTAATTAATACGAAAGCAATCAGTTTTGTTTTAATTAGTTATTTTGATTATGATGATGGTTATTTATATATAGCATATATCTCCATAATATTACATTTTAACATTCTCAGTGAGCTCGAGATCTCAATTTCATTGGTAGATGTAGGGGTCCTTAAGACATTCAAAAAATAGTTGAACAGAGCGGTAGTTAGTGAGGGCGCCACAAATTCAAACGAGGGATTTTTTGTGTGTCCGCACTGGGAAAAGTCAGGAGTGACTTTGATGAGGAATAGGCTCCCTTTGATAGCGCGGAGATACAGAGTGAAGTATTATACGTACACACTTACAGAGTGAATTGTTATACGTATACCTACATAGTGAAGTATTATACGTACACTTACAGAGTGAATTGTTATACGTATACCTACAGAATGAAGAATTATATGTATACTTACATAGTGAAGTATTAAACGTTTACTTATAGTGTGAACTATTATAATTATACGTACAGAGTGAATTGTTATACGTATACCTACAGAGTGAAGTATTATACATACACTTACAGAGTGAATTGTTATACGTAATATCCACAAAGTGACTTATTATATGCATACCTACAGAGTGAAGTTTTATACGTATACCTACAGAGTGAATTGTTATACGTATACCTACAGAGTGAATTGTTATACGTATACCTACAGAGTGAAGTATTAAACGAACACTTACAGAGTGAATTGTTATACGTATACCTAATTATACTTACAGGTTGAAGTTTTAAACGTATACTTATAGATTGAAGTATTTAACGTATACATACAGAGTGAAGTATTATAGTTATACTTACAGGGTGAAGTATTTTACTTATATTTACATGGTGAAGTATTAAAATTATTCTTACAGGGTGAAATATTATACTTATACTTACAGGGTCGTTTCCCGAAAAGTCGAATACTGTGAGCGAACGTGCAATTTTCAAGGATCTCAGTCCGTCAGATTTTATAAGGATAACTTTTTTGTTTCTGTTTGTGGAGAAAATATGCGCAGAGTTATCTTTATATTTCTCTATCTACACAATTACCTATCTCTATAACTACTCTCTATATCTATCTTTCTTTCAAGATATCTGACTATGTATCTATTTTACTATATTCCTAACCTTGTGTATCATTCTATCTAACAGTCTATATATCTATCGAGATTCCCACACATGTATCTGTTTATCTGTATATATAATGTATATCTGTAAACACAACTGTCTGTCTGTTCATCTGTGTGTGTTTGTAAACTCTCAATCTCTCACTATCTATCTATCTATCTTCTATCTATCTATCTATCTATCTAGCTATCGAGCTTTCTATCTATCTCTTTATATGTACTATATATTTACTGGGTATACCAATTTGTCTATACTATATCTATACTGGTTATACCTATTCGTCTGTTTCGCATTATAAATTCTATTCTGTGCTCCTTAGACCAGCTTACTTAATGTCTGTCTTAACAAAAGTTTGTCTTTGTTTTTGTCTGACTATTCGTCCGTTTTTTCATACAGTTTGAAAGTCACGTGACTCAATAGCTCATACATTTTCGAATCAGAGCAAAGACTATGATAAAACAGACCTCTTGCCTTGATATTTCTGCTATTTGATAACTCGAAAACTTTTCTTTCGGAAATTTCCGATCTCAAACTGAATTATAGACTTCCGGTTTAGTAATTCGCTATAATTTTATCAATGTGAAACAATGGCTATCCCATTTACCAGTTGTTGTCGGAGAAGTTATAGGAGTAATAGAGGTATATTAAAACTATTAAATAATGTATTTGTAAAAGTAAATGTTTTCATTTATAAATTTCGTCGTGTCATTCATTACTTCTCATGTATAATTGTAGAAGAATGCCTTTATAGTAGGAGCGTCTGTAATATATAATATTAGCGCTCCAATTAATATACAAATCAAAAGCGAAAGTTTTTTAGAACAAGCATCTCCATACTCTACGTATACTATTAACACATCCAATCAGAGCTCAGTTCTATTTTTAGTAACCAATCAGAGTTGAATTCTCCCTATCCTTTACAACCTAACCGATACTGACTATTAACAAAAATACTACAAAGCCATCCCTAACCTATTTAAACTAACCGATACTAACTATTTATCACTAAGTCTATCGGGTCCCAATAGCCACTTCGATAAATTAAAGCTCTGAAGTAGTATGGTCGTGTGTGTTAATAGTGTACGCACAGTATTTAGATGCTTGTTTTTTAGACAGCGTTATTGGCTGCGAACGTTATTGGCTGCGAACGGAAAGCACGACCCTTAAGGTCTAAAAATAGAGCAAGCGGTCCATCTTATTATATTCTTTGATAAGACTAAGTTAAAAAGTTATTTTAATAGAATTACTTTATTATGGAACAAAACATCTGTCTACACAAACCAACATTACTTTCGCATTCATCATTTATTTCTAATTCATTTTTTTACAAACTGCTATAATACCTCATTTTGGGGCAAGACCAAAGTTTTGGAAAAAAAAAACACTATGCTAATAACTTAAAGACAAAATGTAAAATAACTTGACGAAATGTGCAAATAATTTGAAGAAATATTTAAATACCTTGAAGAAATATGAAAATAACTTAAAAGAAATATGCAAAATAACGAATAAAAATGCACATAATTTGGAGAATAATGCAAATAATTTGGAGAATAATGCAAATAACATGAAAAAATATGCAAATAATGTTTCGCGAAAAAGGTACCTACACTGGGATGTCAGCCTCTTGTTGGACGGGTTTTCCTTTTACGTTGATCCCCCATGAGTAATTCTCCCCTTCGTGCTCATGGTGCTCTCTGCTGCCACTGCCTCCACCCCTGGAGTGACTGCCGCGCCCACCCGAGTGTCCGCCATGCCGGTGCCTTCGCTTTTCACCGCTTCTTCCGCCCTGGAAATCGGAGAGACAGAGAGAAAGTGAGAACAAAAAGAGTGAAATTGTCCTTTAACAAAAAACAGACACTACAGCTAAAAGTAAAGCACCCTTCGGACCAAATTGATCATAGGGCCGGTGAAGCAGCGTTCACCTGTTTCTGTGGCCCACTGCATACTGCTGATTTGTGTTACAGTATTAGTGTAACTGTGAGTGTGTAAAAGACGAAATAATTATAAACTGACTGAGACTTAGTGACACACACAGTGGACTGTAGTATTGTAATGTGTTGACCGGACTAAGTGACCTGATAGCACTGTGTTATTGTTAAAGATGAGATAAGATTTCTTTATTGATCCGAAAAAAAGGAAATTTGTCTTGATTAAAGATATTTTGTCTTATAGCATATTTTAAACAATATAAAAGAACTATTTGTACTTAAGTACAGAAATATACTTATAAAATTAGACATGCAGGCACACTATTATACAAGAAAAAGTTCGTTAATAGTCGGCTATTGTATTCTGGCTGACTGAAGTCTTGACGATATATTTCTTGCTATGTAAACTTTTGTGAATTCTCATGATAGTATGGCCTGAGGCTGACGCACAATAATTCTATGTCTTGTGTGCATATCCTTCTTTTTGTTGTAATGCAGTTGATATTTCAATATTGTTTGTGTATATAGATAGCCATCCCTCCACCTTTAATTTTGCCACTGTTGACGGGTCTGAGCGAAGTAGATAAAATGTTTCTCGGTCCACAGACGTATTCCTCCTATATGGCCACATTTATGTCGCCTTGTTCGTGTAAAGACATGTTTATAAATTATATGTTGTCATTTTAATCCAAGATGGCGGTTCGTTCGTTAGTATATAAAAGGCATAGAAACCGCGGTTTCAATTATACAAACAACTAAAATACTTCAATAATATAAAAGGAATAAATCATGGCTTGAAAAGATGGTAGAAAAGCAGAAAAACGGCACAAAGTAATCAGGTCGCATGCAGTGCAGCGCCCCGGAAGTGATTGGCTGGACAGGGTGAGCTTTGTTCATGGATATCTCGTGAATACAGCTACAACAGCCATCCGCATTTAAATGCCTCAAGTGCGGCAGGGATAGCCACTCCTGGGTCGGCCTACCCAGTGCAGTTGGCGGTGCAGTTGGATACCTCACCCATGAAGCTACACCATCGTCTCTCGAGACGGTCGGATGCCGACGATCTTGTGGAGGTGTTAATGGCTGTGTTGTGCTAATGGAATGTGATAAAAAGGATTGTAGAATGAGAATAAAGATTAGCTGTTACACGGTGCTACACCAAGCTAGAGAGTTGAAGACGTTCTTTTACAATTTGTTCTGAAAATTCCAGTAAATCGCTATTATAACATTATAATGATTCCCTCTACAGACTCTACACTGTTAGAATGATATTAAACAAACAAAGCATCAGGCATACTATTTGGTTTTCCGTTTACCTTTGCGTCAGTGAGAGCAAAAATCAACAGCACAATCGCCAGCGATAGTTTCGAATTCATGTTTCCTAATATTGTTTCTTCTTCTTCAGATTCACAATTGAATGTCCCGTTTAACGACAAAATAATTTGCTTTATATACATACATACATACATACATACAGGGGAAAACACAAATCTGCACATGGGACAGCTTGGTGACTATTGTTTGGTTTCAGTAAGCAGACAAAACACGGATTTACCCGCGCATTACGCTCAGTGATGTGTGAGTTGTGAGAGGCTGATTTCTCAAACCTTCGTCCTTTTCTATTGTTCGTCTTTATATTCTCATTTGCCGTTATTAACCTCAATTGTGAAGGGAAAAATGTTTTGCGTGCTACGTAAAGTTCTCATCAATATAGTACCAAAAGAAATGACTTACAGGAATATAGACTCTCCCCGCGCCCCCCCCCCCAAAAACACCCCTTAAAAATTAAGGAGCTTACGTGTTCTGCAGGTTACGCTGACCTAGGCTACACTGCAAGTCTGGTTGGCGGATGACTGCTGCGCACACGTCTGATCATTTTAAGTTGAACCGGATGATGTAGACCAGGGGTCAGCAACCTTTTGATAATAGCGTGCCATAAAAGTGATTTACTACTTCATACAGCGTGCCAACTGCCTAAAAGTCATCATGCAGTAGCACCCACATTTTTTTTGGAGACGGGAATTGCCATTTTCGGGTGTCTTCCGCGTGCCATTGTCGGCCATTGAAAATCGATCTGCGTGCCAAGTCTGGCACGTTGCCGTAGGTTGCCGACCCCTGATGCAAACTACGATAAGTTGTGAATTATCAATCTGGTGACGTGACAACGGGAAAACGGGATGGTCGGCAATGCGTTCGGATAGCCATTCCCGGGTTCAAAGTTAAAAAACAAAACAAAACACAAAAAAAACGGATTTTTCCCGGCCTTGAGATTGTCCCTGATTCTACCCAGCATCGGGACATTAGGCTGGGAAAGAAATGTGTTACGTCTCGGGGGCCGGGGGTTGTCTATCGCGGATGACGTTTTTATTACGGTATTCTTGAAATATAGATTTTTGTTCCCGTCACTTCACGGTGCATGATGGATGAGCGGCAGCGCGTTCGGTCGGCGTACCAAAGTTTCTGGGTTCGAATCCTGGTGAATATTTTGTATTTATTCCTAGGACTAGAGGGTGTCCCCGAGTCCACCCTACTTTTATGGGTACCTGGCGTTAGTTGGGGTAAAGTAAAAGCGGTGTGGCATTATCCTGGCCACATACTCCCCTAGTATTCTTCCCCGACCATATGGATCAATTTAGTTCGATGGGATAACTTTTATTGTTACGTAACCCGACTCTCAACTCAAGCAAAAAAACTAGAACTGCTGCAGATATCAACAAAAACACGTCAACCCTTATTTAACGTACAAAGCATAGAAATCATATTACTATAGATAGACAATTACAAGTTGAATCAACACATAGAGATGTCTGTCTAACAATGCTCTTCAGTTGACTAATTCACCGCACGGGATGAAAGCCACCTTACTATCCAGCCTGTAACCTGCTCTGACCTATCAGACATAAGTAGATTTAAAAAGAAGAACAATTGAAAACAAGACCACAAGAGATGTGATAAAAAGGAGTGGGGGAAGGAATAGGATTGAGCTTCTACGACACACAAGGATGCCAAGCATTGTGCTGGCCAAACACCCCCTTCCCTAGTAAATCAATGGCATGTATACACAAAATTGTCTGAAGAGGATTACTACGTCTTAACATTCGATGTCCACCCAAAGAAGACAATAAATATGACTGTGGCAGACTAATTTTTTTGGGCCTTAAGGTTTAACACTTTGTTCTCCGACAGCCATTATCATGGGGTCCTTAAAAGATGAGAAGATTATGTGTGCGTCCTTGCGAGGGTTGATTGTGTTTTTTTTTGTTTTTTTTAATCAGCTTTGCAGTGTTCGCTACGACTCAACAGACTGTCGGCCATGGGCCATGGCTGAAACCAAAAGCTAACACCAGTGCTGCTTTATTATTACACTCACACCAACACACACACTCATAAACACACACACTCATCCCAAACAACTATACATCGCGCTAACGTGTTTAGGTCTATGACCAACACTGGCATTATTTTAAAGTAAAAATCCTTTTTTTTTTATAGTGCAACACGTTTTTACTCAAACCTTAGCACTGATCTATAAAAAGAAACCTAGGTACCCACGTCAAACTAAGTTATTTTAGCAAAGACTACAATAAGATGGACCGCTTGCTCTATTTTTAGAGGTTATGTGTTCTTTTTTTCCGTGCGCAGCCAATTGACACGTCTAAACGATTATGCATGCATAAAAGGTCGACAAGAAAAACATGTCCGGTCTTATTCGATCATTTTAATTAATAAAGCATGTCTGTGTGATACGTGTGCTATCAAAATATGTAAGAGATTAAATGTTATTTCATTTCGAAAAGATGTTACCAAAAGAAAACGATGGATTGTGAATGTCTAGCGTGAAGAATAACCTATATATAACCTCAAACGTATTGTTGGATGCAAAAGAATTTTCGTTTTATATTTTTATGAATCAACGAATTGTTTTTGTTTTTTTTAATAACCAAGGACGCAACTCTTGACTAATTTATTTTATAAACAAATCAAAATTTAACTTTACGTAACTAACACTTTGAGTATTAATTATCGCCTACTCACTTTTGATGTTAAAAACGTATTCCTCATAACTAATATTGTAGTCTTTGTATATTTCTAAAAGACTAGAACTGGCCGTCGAGGTTGAAATCAATTGTCAAACACCAGCAAAAGCATGCTTTTTTGTTTACGGAAATGCCTAAAATAATAAACAATTTAAAAATAGAACCGGAAGCACGTGACCTCTTCCATTTGAAAAGTTCACGCCTCATTTAGACTTGTCAATAACGCTGTCTTAAATGTTTTCTACCCTCCTGCGTGTGCATTAAAGGTTTTCGCTGTATACAATTTAGGATTTTAACTTTCCATTCAGAAAATCAGAGCGATTAAATACAACGGAAGTGTATAGTACACAAGGGAATCGGGAATTACGAAAAGAAGTCATTCGAGTCATCAATTAGTAGTTATTTTAGTATTTCATTTTAAGTGCGAATTACTGCTTCTCATTGTGATTTCTTTAAAATACAAATTCCACTGAATGTTGTTGATATTTAATCGGGCCCGTCACACAAATACACACACACATTTATGGGGCACCACAGAATTTTTAATCGGGCCCGTCACACAAATACACACACACATTTGTGGGGCACCACAGAATTTTTAATCGGGCCCGTCACACAAATACACACACACATTTATGAGGCACAGTGGTCGATCGATAGCGCGTCCTACCGGCATTCAAAAGTTCTGGCTTTCAATCCTGTAGAAGGCTAGGATTTTGTTCCCTGCTCTGGAGGGTGTCCACTGAGACTACCCGGCTCTGATGGGTACCTGACTTTAGCTGAGATAAAGTAAAGGCAGCTGGGCAATTCTGCTAGCCACACAATCCCTTATTATGATGTGGCAAAAGAAACTGGTTAAAGTTTCTTCACCGACCCTTTGGATCAAATTGGCCTAGCCTACCCACTTATCGTAGCGTTCTAGAATATTTCTTAGCGTTTGTTTACAATAGGGCTTGGGTGTGCCCGCTGGGGTGTTTCTTAGCAACGCTATACAAATAAAATTATTATTATTCAATATTCAGTCGTCCAATAATTTGTGTGGATTGTAAATTGTGTATATTATTAAATGTACTTTTTCATTCATTATTAAAACTAGTATTAAAAAATGACGATACTGTTACAATAATCTTCGAGGGGGTGTCAGCAGTTAGTTAGGTGAATGTGTTAAGATTTATTTACATAAACACAAAACTCAGACGCATACAAACACACATGCACACGTAAATACACACACAGAGACACATACAGTCGTCTAAACGCAAATAAAAGAAAAGTAAAGTAAAGTATCCCGTTGGACCAAATTGATCCATAGGGCCGGTGAAGCATCGTTCACCAATTTCTGTGGACACGGCATAATAGGGGGATTGTGTGGCCAGCACAATAACAGCCGCCGTTAATCTTCTCCCAACTAAAGTCAGGTACCCATCAGAGCTGGGTAGACTCAGGGACATCATCCAGACCAGGGGAAAAAATCTCACCGTTCACCAGGTTTCGAACCCAGGAACTTCGATACGCCAGCCGCTCGACCACGTAAACACAAATAAAGCCACGCAAAACACTGGAGTAGGACACACTGTGTGTTTTTATTTATCATAAATTATAGTATTTTGTTTGCAGTATGCAAGGACTTCAAGACCTGTTCAAATAACTAACTGTATGACGTCATCCATAATGCAACAAATGTCTTTAATTTTTGTTTAAACATTCTTCAACTCATCATTGTGAAAGCAATAAATATAGGTCTATGTTGTTGTTTTTTTGCAGGAAAAAAAAACGAAGATGATATAGTCTAGGCCAGGGGTCGGCAACCTACGGCACGCGTGCCAGACCTGGCACGCAGAGCCTTTTTCATTGGCACGCGAAAGAACCTAAAAAAAAAGCAATTCAAGTTTTTTCTACGAGAAATCGGGTGCTGGTGCAGGAGATATTTTCAGCTTTTGGCGCGCTGAATGATTTCGAAATCCTACTTTGGCACTCTATTATCAAAATGTTGCCGACCCCTCGTCGAGGCTTTTTATAGTTAATTAGTCGATTTAATCCTTTCTAAGTTTAAAAATAAAAATAATTCTTCTTTCATGATTCTGACAAAGTGTTACATATCTAGAAAATAGCAAAATTTGTAGTGTCTTATTTTCACGTTAAAAAAAAGAAGGGCCAGCTTATTATTACACTTGAAAGATGCTAACAGCCGTGTTAATTTTGTCCAGACTTAGTTATCGCTTTCTTCAATCATGATTGGCTCCTCGGCATCCGTGGAAAATCCGGCGAGCTGCCGGATTCCGTGGCCCGTTCTGTTCCTCCTGTCGCTTCCTGCGGGATTTTCCCTTTCCGCGTCGGCGTCAGCTGCTGCCGCTACGTGCCGTCTGCTCGTGTGCTCCCCTCGTGTCTCGCCACCCACGCCACTTTCGCCACCCACGCCACTTTCGCCACCAGTCTTCGCCTCACGCTTTGCCAACGCGCGGATACGTGATGTTCTTCCGTCGACGAACCTGTACGAGGAGTCTCTTTGCTTGAATTTCGACTTGTAAGCCTCGAGATTTGCGGGCTTCTGGGGCACATCCAATTTGAACGACTGTGCAAAGTTGCCAGTTCTCTGCCGCTCTCTTCTATCGTCTTCAATCTGGTTTTCTGTGGTTAATACAACATTTAAGAAAAAACGATTAATTAAAAAAAAATTTAGTAGTAGAGTAGTAGTCGACCCGTGGGTAGAATGTGTCCTTACAAAAGTTGTGAATACTACGTGAAAAATAGTTGAAATAACAATATAAGGGAAATCACGTGATAAAAACCTCAGATTTTACATTTTCTTCGCATGGTGATATGACTCGTTAAAAGGGTTCTTATAAGTTTACAGACGTTCCTTCTAGATAGAAGATTATTACGTCCACTAGGCCCAAAAACTCCTGCAGGGCGACAGGGATCCGTCGGTGGCAGGGATAGAACCCGCGACCTGTCAGTTGGCTCAATGATATGCTATCTTGCAATTTAGTGAAGCCGCAAAATGTGCTTGCTGGCGTCAGGGCTAAGGGCTCTTCCAGATGACATTTTCCGCAGCTCCTTTTAAGATTAGCTATTATCATTAGTCTACTGTTCTGGCTTACAACAATACCTCTTATTCAACAGTGGGTATTAATTCAATAACTGCAGCTGTTGAACAAAACAATTTAGTTAGAATTGTAGACTCGATATATACACCAGTATTTACTATTAAAAAAAAACAACCTGGGCCAGAACTGGAATCCATAAAATATACAAACAACTTTACTGTAAAAGGTTACAACGCTCTCTTCAAACTTTAAAACAGAACTAACTAAACTAAAAAAGGGGACCCTACGGTGTAAGGAAATAAATCAAGAATCAAGCTTTTTCATGGGGTGTTCGGACAGTGAAATCTACGACGAACAATTCCAAAACTCAACTCCAACGGGTTGGACAAAGTATTTAGTTAAATCAACAATACCATCTCGAAGGTCATACCTTCCCAATTCTCCTCGGTCTTTAATATCGGACAATGAAGGGTCAATATAATATACTATCGGTCATTTATCTATCCCTCAAGTTTGTAACAATGGAAATACAACACATTTTGAATAATTGAATCACTTTAATTGAATCACCAACATTAAGTCCAAATTCTTATATCACTATTATCAAATCTTCATCTTTGAATAGCACCTATAACCATTATTTATCCGCTACCATTGAATCACAGTAATTTGAAATCACACTCATCAAAACACCATAATTAAATCGCCCTCATTGAATTAAAATCATCAAATCGCCTTTTTAAAAATTGCCATCACTACAATCATCACCATTAAAGTACCATCATTATATGGCACTATCATTTCAGTACCATCCTTATATAGCACTATCATTTAAGTGCCATCATTATTAAGCACTATTATTTAAGTACCATCATTATATAGCACTATCATTTAAGTACCATCATTATATAGCACTATCATTTAAGTGCCATCATTATTAAGCACTATTATTTAAGTACCATCATTATATAGCACTATAATTTAAGTACCATCATTATAAAGCACTATCATTTAAGTACCATCATGATATAGCACTATCATTTAAGTACTATCATTATGTAGCACTATCATTTAAGTACTATCATTATGTAGCACAATCATTTAAGTACCATCATTATGTAGCACTATCATTTAAGTATCATCATTATAAATCACTATCATTTAAGTACCATCATGATATAGCACTATCATTTAAGTACCATCATTAAGTAGCACAATCATTTAAGTATCATCATTAAGTAGCACAATCATTTAAGTACCATCATTATGTAGCACAATCATTTAAGTACCATCATTATGTAGCACTATCATTTAAGTACCATCATTATGTAGCATTATCATTTAAGTACCATCATTATGTAGCACTATTATTTTAGTACCATCATTATACTAATTATAGCACCATCATCGAATCACTATTATAAAACTCACTATCATCGACTCAACACCATTAAATCGCCCTCATTAAAAACCACCTTAACGCCCAACATCGCCACCTTTACCTGAGAAAACGCTCCAGCGTAGAAGGTCAGCAAAAATGAATGTTGATATAACGAACCCTGACATCGCCAACACTGAATATAAGCTTCTTGAATGCCGATCTGGGTGGGGATAGATACAATAAAAACTGTTTTAATAAACGGTAAACGGGCTTTGTATTAGCAACAATTAGAAATAAACCAAGATAAACCAACAATATAAGTGAACTTAAATAAGCCAACATTATAAGCGAACTAAATAAATCAACAAGATAAACCACAACAATTTGCCAACAAAATTTAACCCATTCAACGAGCTATGTACAAACGAACAACTTTCGCGAGCGGGAAATCATGCTTTATTGTTATTTTTGTTGTTGCAGAAAACGAAAAAGCCTTCTCTTGTCTTTAGCCTACCTTTAGTCAGAATATGCACAGACAGATGACCTTCTGTTTATAATTGCTTCGTGTGTGTTCAACATTACTTCACTGTTTTTATTGCTTCTATTCACTTGTGTTGTTGTTTTTCGATCGCCAATATAAAATATAAAACCACGCAGTACGACAGCCACCATACTCTCGAAACACAAACATTTAAAAAAAAACTTTTCTACCACATTCGTGGCCCAGCGGCAGCACGTATGACTTGAGTACCGAAGGTCCTAAGCTCGAAACCTGGTCAAGACTAGGATTTTTTCCCCTGAACTCTAGGGTGTCCCTGAGTCTACCCAGCTCTGATGAGTACCTGACTTTAGTTGGGATAAAGTAAACGCGACTGGGCATTGTGCTTGCCACACAATCCCTTAGTATGCCGTGGCTACTGAAACTGGTCAACGCTGCTTCACCGGCCCTATGATCACTTTGGTTCGACCGGTACTTTTTACCTACTTTCCTAAATTTCTATTTGTTCTAAATACTTTCGCCGTCTCCATAATTCATTTTAGCGTTATCCTCGGCGCTACCAAACAGAAAAGAAAAAGCTATCCGTGGCAAGCGCGTTATGCACCCCGCCAGGTGCAGATTCCTGGTGTAAATTAATCGCAGCTTGTGGAAACGGGGGAGGGGGCGTAAGTGGCGGGCGGGGGGAGAAGGATACGGCGCGGAGCATGTTTTCTGTAAATCATTTGCAAATCATTCCCCTGTATAGTATAGACCTTCTCTTTGTTTCCCGTATAGCATAGACATAGTCTTTGTTTCCTGTATAGCATAGACCTACTCTTTGTTCCCTGTATAGCATAGACATACTCTTTGTTTCCTGTATAGCATAGACATACTCTTTGTTTCCTGTATAGCATAGACATACTCTTTGTTTCCTGTATAGCATAGACATACTCTTTGTTTCCTGTATATCATAGACCTACTCTTTGTTCCCTGTATAGCATAGACATACTCTTTGTTTCCTGTATAGCATAGACATACTCTTTGTTTCCTGTATAGCATAGACATACTCTTTGTTTCCTGTATAGCATAGACATAGTCTTTGTTTCCTGTATAGCATAGACCTACTCTTTGTTCCCTGTATAGCATAGACCTACTCTTTGTTTCCTGTATAACATAGACCTACTCTTTGTTCCCTGTATAGCATAGACATACTCTTTGTTTCCTGTATAGCATAGACATACTCTTTGTTTCCTGTATAGCATAGACATACTCTTTGTTTCCTGTATAGCATAGACATACTCTTTGTTTCCTGTATAGCATAGACATACTCTTTGTTTCCTGTATAGCATAGACATACTCTTTGTTTCCTGTATAGCATAGACCTACTCTTTGTTTCCTGTATAGCATAGACATACTCTTTGTTTCCTGTATAGCATAGACCTACTCTTTGTTTCCTGTATAGCATAGACATACTCTTTGTTTCCTGTATAGCATATACATACTCTTTGTTTCCTGTATAGCATAGACCTACTCTTTGTTTCCTGTATAGCATAGACATACTCTTTGTTTCCTGTATAGCATAGACCTACTCTTTGTTTTCTGTATAGCATAGACCTACTCTTTGTTTCCTGTATAGCATAGACCTACTCTTTGTTTCCTGTATAGCATAGACCTACTCTTTGTTTCCTGTATAGCATAGACCTACTCTTTGTTTCCTGTATAGCATAGACCTACTCTTTGTTTCCTGTATAGCATAGACCTACTCTTTGTTTCCTGTATAGCATAGACATACTCTTTGTTTCCTGTATAGCATAGACATACTCTATGTTTCCTGTATAGCATAGACATACTCTTTGTTTCCTGTATAGCATAGACATACTCTTTGTTTCCTGTATAGCATAGACCTACTCTTTGTTTCCTGTATAGCATAGACCTACTCTTTGTTTCCTGTATAGCATAGACCTACTCTTTGTTTCCTGTATAGCATAGACATACTCTTTGTTTCCTGTATAGCATAGACCTACTCTTTGTTTCCTGTATAGCATAGACATACTCTTTGTTTCCTGTATAGCATAGACATACTCTTTGTTTCCTGTATAGCATAGACCTACTCTTTGTTTCCTGTATAGCATAGACATACTCTTTGTTTCCTGTATAGCATAGACCTACTCTTTGTTTTCTGTATAGCATAGACCTACTCTTTGTTTCCTGTATAGCATAGACCTACTCTTTGTTTCCTGTATAGCATAGACATACTCTTTGTTTCCTGTATAGCATAGACCTACTCTTTGTTTTCTGTATAGCATAGACCTACTCTTTGTTTCCTGTATAGCATAGACATACTCTTTGTTTCCTGTATAGCATAGACCTACTCTTTGTTTCCTGTATAGCATAGGCATACTCTTTGTTTCCTGTATAGCATAGACCTACTCTTTGTTTCCTGTATAGCATAGACATACTCTTTGTTTCCTGTATAGCATAGACCTACTCTTTGTTTCCTGTATAGCATAGACATACTCTTTGTTTCCTGTATAGCATAGACCTACTCTTTGTTTCCTGTATAGCATAGACCTATTCTTTGTTTCCTGTATAGCATAGACATACTCTTTGTTTCCTGTATAGCATAGACATACTCTTTGTTTCCTGTATAGCATAGACCTACTCTTTGTTTCCTGTATAGCATAGACCTACTCTTTGTTTCCTGTATAGCATAGACATACTCTTTGTTTCCTGTATAGCATAGACCTACTCTTTGTTTCCTGTATAGCATAGACCTACTCTTTGTTTCCTGTATAGCATAGACATACTCTTTGTTTCCTTTATAGCATAGACATACTCATAGTTTCCTGTATAGCATAGACCTACTCTTTGTTTCCTGTATAGCATAGACCTACTCTTTGTTTCCTGTATAGCATAGACATACTCTTTGTTTCCTGTATAGCATAGACATACTATTTTTTTCCTGTATAGCATAGACATACTCTTTGTTTCCTGTATAGCATAGACATACTCTTTGTTTCCTGTATAGCATAGACATACTCTTTGTTTCCTGTATAGCATAGACATACTCTTTGTTTCCTGTCCAAACTCACTTTCACTTTCCCAGTATGAGAAAATAAGTACTGACAAAATACATATCCAAAGGTTAGAGTTAGATACTTGGTCTTCATTTCTGACTTTAACCAATGGGGTTGCGGAGCTCAGAGCGTGAAGCTTTAAGATTTCTATTGTGCTATTTAGTCCTGGAGCCAAAACTTGAAATATTGCTTAGCGTGGAATTTATTCGCCTGGACCTGGAGCTCACAGTTCTTGACTGGGCTGTTGCATTAGTTTGAGATTGAATTGATAATTCAGCATATAGTTAATCGAGATTGTATATGTAAGTAAAAGATTTTATAATAGCGAGCTTAAGTTTTGGTCTCCGTATTCAGTCTAAACCTCAGGCAAAGGATGTACACCTGTTCTTAATTTGTAGACATTTAGGCCGGAACTTTCGGTGTTGACAAAAGAAGCATACAGTTTTTCATAAGCTTCTACAAGCATGATGACCAGAAGGAATTGTTAATTTAATAAAATATAAAATATATTTGTATTGCCAAGAAATTTTATTCCATATTATGCTTAACAAGACTTCTCTATATCCAAGGAAATACCTACTTTGCAATTATGTTAACAATTCTCCTTGATATAGTATTTGTTCAAATTTTTGTTAACACGAAGTCTTGTCTATAAAAATTGATTTGGTCTATTTAAGTGTTAGTGTATACAAACACATTCTACTAATAATCTTGAAGCCAGTCAGACGACACCACTGATCTATAAAAAAAAGAATGGAATAGGCTCGGAAACAATATTCTTGACGCAAAAAGCAAATATGCATTCACCACTTATCTATGATATTATATTTCCTAAACACTGACCTGTAAATACATTTCAAGTGATTTAGAATTTAGACTTCCATATCTGATCTTCAATATTACAGACGCTCCTTTTATAAAGAAGATTATTGCGTCCTACGCTCATCCTTGGTCTGAGTCTAGTCTTGCATTTTGATGAGGACGTTACTGTTTTTCCTGGTTTGTTCAAGCAAACCCTTTCCATGCCCGGATGCCACTCGGGCAGAAGGAGTAGGCTACTTATATGCATTTTGTTTTTGCATAGGAGATAAAGTTTGTTCTTATTATAGGTTGTTTATTTCTATAATATGTTTTAAATAAATAAGTGTATCGATAAGTGAGTTGTGTATAAAATTGTTGCTTCCTCAAGCGTAGATGGCACATACAAATTTAATATGGAGACTCTCTCTATCCATTCTTTGGTAATCATTCATTTTATAGATCAGTGGTATAATATCGTTCAGCTCATCCAAGTATATTTAGGTCAGTGAGACTTACACACCATCATCATCTTGTCAAACTAGAATCATTTAATATGATTGTCGTACTCACTTTTAATGCTCCTGACAATCTTGCAAAACGCCAGGTAATGGTGCTTCAATATGGGTTTTCTGCTTTCAACATGATACCCCAAGTTTGTTTTCATAGGAATATATTCTAAGTAAGTTTTCATTGAATCTTATTTGCGTTAGTCTCATTCATAAATGAAATCTACAGAACCACAATGTAACAATGCAGAAATCCGACTATTCCTACATTGTGCTGTTTGGTGCAAAATTTTCGATTTAGGTGCGTAAAATTAAAGTTGTGCATGTTATTGTTTAAAATTTTAATCATTTCTTTATTCAATTTCTTTTATTTCTTGTCCTTTAGTGTGTTTTTTTTTAGTTTAATTGACAAGTCTTAATTAGGCGTGTCCTTTTGAACTGGTGTGATCGTGAACTTCCGGTTCTATTTTTAAATGTTTAATTATTTTAGGCATTTCCATAAACAAAAGAGCATGCTTTTGCTGGTTATTGACAGTTGATTTCAACCTTGACGGCTAGTTCTAGTCTTTTAGAATTATACAAAGGATACAATATTTGTTATGAGGAATCCGTTTTTAACATCAAAAGGGAGTAGGCGATAACTAATACTCAAGTGTTAGTCGCATGTAGCTTGTTTATAAAATAAATTAGTCAAGAGTTGCGTTTTCTTGGTTATTAAAAAACAAAATTAACGATCATACCCAGGTCGATTGAAGAGATTAGCTTACTTTCTTGAGCCTTTACAAGATGTCAGAGAAGTGACAAAAATCAAGTTTCCATCGAGTCTAATGAATTCAGAAGACCTGAAGCCTCAAAGATTGTGGTTTTATAGCAATTGGTAGTTTGACGGGAAAGGGTTGCTAGCCCTGCCCTACTCTTTTCTCAACCGGGCTTGGGACCGGCTATGGCAGAGGTAAAGGTTTAAGTCATAGGTTCTCAACGGGGGCGATATCGCCCCCCAGGGGGCGATGAGAAGCTTTAGGGGGGCGATAACAATCCCGGGGGCGATTGGGGGGCGATGAAGGCCAAGTGGGCGGTACAAACGTACCTGCGATAATTTCAACACCTCAGCTATTTAAATCGATTAGTTTTTGGATGAAATATGATGTAAACGCAAGTGCTACTAAATATCTGATATCCCCCAACAGTAGGCATACATTTACATATTATTGAACAAATTAATAAGAATCGCAATAACTTTTCGATGAAGTAGGTGTTAGTATTTAGCAAATATGGTATGCGGCCGTCTCGTCTTATGGTTGGTTCACCGGACTGTCGCCTCAACCACTGATTGCCCTTAACATCTGCTAATATTACTCTTTTGCTCTGTTTTACCGAGATGTCCTTTAATGCGTTTGAAGTTTTCGTAAAGAGGTAACTATAATAGCTCAGAATAGCTGTGCGGTATAGATACGTAGTAATCATACAAACTGGGTAGTTATTGTAATGCTTATAAATATTCATATAAATTCTTTAGTCATATAATATTTATAAAATTTTCAAATAATTTTTTTACAGTTCTATCATATCATTTCAAAGTTATAAATGCAAGCCATTTAGTTTTTTATAAAAGAAAAAAAAATTGAAATATTACCTCAAATGAAAAGTGTTAATTATTTCCCTTTAATCAACAAATGTTTCCGCTAAAATTAAGTTGGGGGGCGGTGAGCGGAAAAAAATGTAAAAGGGGGCGGTGAGCCGAAAAAGGTTGAGAACCTATGGTTTAAGTGAAGCAAAAATGATGAGAAGTTTTTTTTGCTCACCATTTTGCACCCTCTCGTGGTAAGTACCTAGACGATTTCACTCACCTTCATAGAAGGCTACTCTTTTCTCAAACCTAGATAGTATCTGGCCACTGCAGTGACGTCGTTATTACATAATTAGCTTGTTGATGCATAATTAGATTGAACGTCAAAGAAAGCTAGATCTAAAGTAAAACTACTTCAAAAGATAACGCGCAAATATTGGTACCATTTGCGCACTGACCTATATCATATATTCAGACCTGCCTAACCTTTAATTATGTTCCTGCGTTAGCCCGCGAAATATTTGGTTCAAAATGGAAGATTTTTTTTAATATCCATGCGGCCATGCCGAATTCTCTCAAATTAAGTCATTATATGTTTTGCGAACGATATTTAGACTTAGAAAATAAAAATATTTTTAAACGCAATTTTTTCACTATTAACATTACATTCATATTCATATTATTAGCGCATGGTAGTATCGGTTCAGTAGCGTAGCCAGAGGGCAGCATTTTCGAAACAGAAGGGCCTTTTTGGGAAAAATAATTTACTAATTTTAACAAGCCGTGAAGCATAATTGATACTGTTTCTAACAATTTTTTTTATTAAAATTGCCTTTCAACAATTTAATTTGGTACAATATGATTAATGAACCTTGTTAGATTTAGTTAATTTTAGTTTAATTTAATTTGATACGAAGTGAAGGTCACACTCTAGTGCAGGGGTCGGCAACCTTTTGCTTATGGTGTGCTAAACTAGGATTTTTAAATTTTTCAGTGTGCCAACAGCCTAAATGTCAACCAGCTCTATTATACTTGTTTTCTTTTAAGACAAGTAGGTAATTTAAATCCGTAGCTAGACAAAGGCCAAAAGCAAAGGAACTCTTATAGAGAAAGTCTTTAAAGCGTTTTATATTTAATTTTAAAAAAAATAATGTGTATGTGATTGTAATCCTTTTTATTAGCATTTATACCAAATACAAAATTATATTACCAAACTTTCACATTTATGGTAACTATTTTTTAAAGGTTATCATTTAGTTGTCAAGGTACATATGAATCATATCGAGCAACTGCTAATATTGAATATTTGATCTCAGTTTAACTGCGATGTTGTTGTTTTTTTTCCTTTAGGAGGCGCGTCGGAGTTTTACCTCTTTGCCCCTCCTGTGGGCCTTCTCGGCTTGTAGAGTTTTGTTTTGTATGTATGGGATCGCCAAATTCACTGATCCGTGGATCAGGTATGAGAGTAGTGTGCAGACCAGCTGTAAGTCCAGGCCGATTATAAGAGAGCCAATACGAGAAAACTGAGCAAGCTCCTAATTAGAGGTGGGTCGCTCACTAAAGAACTGATCGACTGATCCGGGTCTTTCAAAGGAACGGATCCGAAAGCCGATCACTGCCAAAAGACCCGGATCAGTACTGATCCGTTCCCGTCCTGCATTTTGATATGCTGGTTTCCATAGTTCACTTAGGATCCGGGTTTGATCCGGGTCTGATCCGGGTCAGATACGGGTCAGATCTGAATCCACAGATCTCGCCTAGGTTTCCACAGATCACTTTGGATCCGGATCTGATCCGGGTCAAAACCGGATCCACAGCCGCCACCCCCCTTTCTC